>OX104113.1:15801127-16041127 GCA_944474755.1 Limnoperna fortunei | reverse complement strand
ATTTCTTATTGTAAAAAAGAGTTATAAAACAATATAAATCAATTGCTTTGTATTATTGCCCACAAAAGTGCATCACCCATCAGTGACTGTAGCTAAGACCGAGTCGTGGTCAACACATCTAACAGGCCATTCTAAGTTGGAACCGGAACAAAGTTACCCAACAGTGACTGTAGCCAAGACCGAGTCGTGGTCAACACATCTAAGAGGCCATTCTAAGTTAGAACCGGAACAAAGTTACCCAACAGTGACTGTAGCCAAGACCGAGTCGTGGTCAACACATCTAAGAGGCCATTCTAAGTTAGAACCGGAACAAAGTTACCCAACAGTGACTGTAGCCAAGACCGAGTCGTGGTCAACACATCTAAGAGGCCATTCTAAGTTAGAACCGGAACAAAGTTACCCAACAGTGACTGTAGCCAAGACCGAGTCGTGGTCAACACATCTAAGAGGCCATTCTAAGTTAGAACCGGAACAAAGTTACCCAACAGTGACTGTAGCCAAGACCGAGTCGTGGTCAACACATCTAAGAGGCCATTCTAAGTTAGAACCGGAACAAAGTTACCCAACAGTGACTGTAGCCAAGACCGAGTCGTGGTCAACACATCTAAGAGGCCATTCTAAGTTAGAACCGGAACAAAGTTACCCAACAGTGACTGTAGCCAAGACCGAGTCGTGGTCAACACATCTAAGAGGCCATTCTAAGTTAGAACCGGAACAAAGTTACCCAACAGTGACTGTAGCCAAGACCGAGTCGTGGTCAACACATCTAAGAGGCCATTCTAAGTTAGAACCGGAACAAAGTTACCCAACAGTGACTGTAGCCAAGACCGAGTCGTGGTCAACACATCTAAGAGGCCATTCTAAGTTAGAACCGGAACAAAGTTACCCAACAGTGACTGTAGCCAAGACCGAGTCGTGGTCAACACATCTAAGAGGCCATTCTAAGTTAGAACCGGAACAAAGTTACCCAACAGTGACTGTAGCCAAGACCGAGTCGTGGTCAACACATCTAAGAGGCCATTCTAAGTTAGAACCGGAACAAAGTTACCCAACAGTGACTGTAGCCAAGACCGAGTCGTGGTCAACACATCTAAGAGGCCATTCTAAGTTAGAACGGAACAAAGTTTCACTACATGTATTTCATTATATTTTGCAATGACTATAAAAATGTTACCAAGTCAATAAATTTGACACTTTCAGAGAATAAAACTGTTTGTTATCAAATCCCGTTAATCCTTGCAATACCGTCAGTAATCATCAACTTCTCTAAGAAAGCATACAAGGCAATATTTAGTATATGGAAAATTATTATTAATATTTCCTCTTACGAACACTCAGTTCACTTAAAATTATTTAATTCTTTTGTTAATCCTATTTTATTTTACTGAAATTGTATTTTTAGAAGGTTTTTTTCAAAGATAATGGCAACTTGAAAGAATACTGTCATGTACTCAAGTTAAGGTACAGATAAACTTTAATACACTTATCTTAGGAGCTCCTAGAGCAGAAACAAACTTAGCTGTCATCTGTGAACTAGGGAGGGAACCTACTGCAGTGTATGCTTCAACAGTTATTTATTGGTTTAGGTCATTATAGCAAAGATGAGTTAGTTCATTATGCACACCAGGAACATTTAAACTTGAAGAACAGCTTTCGATTTGAGGTCACACCACTGTTTATCAAATTAAAGCGTAATCAGGAAATAAAGATACAAGGAAATTAAGTCCTTATTTAAAGATAATAATAGCCAAATAGAAATCAAATGAGGACATATAGAGAAATAAAAAGTAATTTGGAATATGAAAATTGTTATGTTTGTCAAATTTTGTAAAATTAAGAATGAGCAAAATTATAATTATTTTTTAATAATAAATACCGTTATAAAAAATATTTGTCTACATGGACAGGGCAGTGTTGTCGTAAGGAAAGTCATTTAGTTATTCACTGTTTCAAAATCAGAGACACTAGGGACAAACTATTTACAAATTTAAACTACGTCATTCCAGATGACTGATATAGAGAAATTGAAGCTTATACTTATGATTTTGATATTATAAAGTTGTATTGTTGAACATGTTAACAAATCATATGTGTAAATTTCTGAGAGATATTTAAGGCCATATAGTATTAATTACTGTTTATAGTGCTTCCTCTATTTTACTGTGTCTAGGTCCCCAGCCGTGCTGTGACGCATAACAGTCTCCTTTTTTCTACATGTAAATCCTGCGTTATATTTAAAATCAATAAATAACTTGAATTTGGATATAAAATAATAATGTCATAACGTTAGCGCAAGTAACGTGTAAGTTGTAAGAAAACTTATTGAAGAGGGTCATACACTGGTAGTTCATAGTGCTTTTTTATTTGAACTAGATGTGGGGAAAGGCAAATGTTTTTTATAATTAACAATTACAAGGCCAAGTTAGGTGGTCGTGTGATGCGATTTTTTTTCATTTAAAAATGTATCAAATAAATGTTAAAGTCCGGTACATGGAATACCATTTCTGCTTGTCTATTTCTGTATACTTGTTTACATGTTTACAATTATTAGTAATTCTGTTCCACATTATGGCCTTATTTAAAGATTAAACTGTAACACTTTTCACACTTGACATAAACCTGTTTAAATTCGGCCTTTGGGGTTGAAATCATTGGAGATGTGAATTAAAAAAACTAATTAATTAAAAAGATGACAATCAATACACCACGTCTCATAATGTTTATTTATCAAGTGTCTATAAAGCGGTGTAGGGTTACACTTGAAATGCTACGGTGTAATTGATCGCCAGCGCTACACTATAATTTGTTCGGCGAAATTCAATGTCGACACTGACACGGAATCCTTATAATAAATATTTCAATTACGTATCATCTTTCTCTACCGTCAATTTTGTAATCTATAGCAATTGAAGAGCGGTCGGGTTACAACACGCAACGTGAGAATGACATTTTAATAACAAAAATACATCCTTTCTTTCTATTTAGGGAATTCCTATCTATTTTACTAGGATTATAAATGTATATTTCTTTCATATTGTTCTGTTTTTGGTAATAAATTGAAACCGATCAATTATAATTTCTCCCCAAATATTTGATTATTTATTATCATTTATTGTTGTGCATCAAGCCTTGACAACTTTTAACAGTTTATGGTGAAATCAAATTAAATAAATCTTTTATTATGTCATTTTAGCTCCACGATGTGCTTTTTCAATTACTTGAGCATTCCTGTCGCTCGCCAAGTTTTTACTTTGAATCAAGTTTTATAAAACAACTACTGAATTAGGTCAAACACAAAATTAGCAATAAAAACCTTTGTACACTTTAAAAATGGCATCCGGAAGCAGCATCACTATAGCCACCGTTATTTACGTATTTTAAACATATATTTGTCAGTTCGAGTCTGACTTTGGGTCAACTGTAATAGACTCCAACCTTAATTTGAAAAGATTGCCTGTTTACCTGCCGCAGGTCGGAGGTTTTACCAGGTACTCCGGCCTGTTTACCTGCCGTAGGTCGGAGGTTTTACCAGCTACCCCGGCTTCCTCTTTTAAATAAAATGTAGATGATAAATTAGTGAGAGTCTTAATATCAAAATTGAAACAAACAAACACATATATTTATATATTTTAATAGCTAACTTTTATCTATATAATATTCTAACAGTTTAGCAGCCGCATGTTTATGTATTCCAATGATCACAATGTAAAAATGTGCAACCAAAGGTGCGTACATGCTCTAGAATTCTAGCACTATGAAATGGTTTGTATAGTGCAATTTGTTTCAACAGCGATAACGGATTCAGGTAAAATTTCAAACTTTTTATAGCTTAAAAGCCTTTGACGATATCAATTTTGTTATGCTAACTAATATTTCGACTTCAATAAAACATGAAAGGTATTTTTTTTATTATCGTTGTTCCACCTGATTATCATTTACGACAAATAATGGTGGTCCTTAGTTTGATTCAAAATGAACAATGGCATTGTGGACCTTCTGAGATATGCTTTCAACTATGAACACCGTCCTGATTATAGCTGAAATATTGCTGGACGTTAAACAACAATAAATGAATCCATAAACTATGAACACAATTTGACTTCTCACGACTTAAAATAATTCTAGTTAAAATTTAACTAGAAAATAATTCAAGAAATATATACCAAAACTCGTGAAGACAATATCTGGTGTTCCTTGCAAATATGATATTTTATTAAACATTGATTTCCTTTTTTCCTAAGCCGATTGAGGAAAATATAAACAAATATTCTTCAAGTATTCTTGAACAAAGCAGCATGTAATATCAATGGCCCGTTTCGATTGTAACAATATCAGTTACCGCTCCACTACAAATAGTCTATAACAAAAATAAATAACAAATTTATGGGATCCTTGTTTGATTAAGTCGGAGTGATACATTGATATCGGAAATGGTTCTATGATAACTATCATTTGTTATTATAGCAGACCGTATAAGGTACCAGGTGCAGTCTGTAATTATACGGCATTGATTGTAAAAATTCATAACTGTACAGGAAGTATAAGACAGAAGAATGATGATGAATACGCTTTCTACAAGTTACAAATTCAAATCGTAGAGGTTTAAGATGGCGCCGTAGCATACAAACAAGCCTTGATTAACTTCCGGTATTGAGTACCAAACAGGAAATACATCCGATTGTCCAACTAAAATATACAAAATAACAAATGCCGTCACGCACGAAACAATAAATAATATCTTCTAGTCACTAGGTTCATCTACATTAAGTGCATAGAAAAAAAGAAATTCGGAAATATATTATCACAATACTAACACGTTAAAAGCTTCAAAGTCAAGATGTGTGTAAACTTTGGACTCCTTTTTATACTATAGGTGTTTATGTACACAATTTCATCAGAGACATTTAGGTTAAAATATTTACTACGACACGTTTCGTCTAATCAAGACTCATCATAGTCAATCTAGCCCAAATATATTTCAAATACAAATGATTAAGATTTTAGAGATTTTTCATCAAAATTCTAAAACGTAATATCGAATCTGGCTAAGGACATCTACATAACGCGAATAGAAAAATCTAACAATTTAAATCATTTAAAAAAATCTCAGGGCAGTAAATTAAGACAACGACATTATTACTAATCTTGTCAGCGCCGACTACTGGGATTATGATACCTTCGGGGACTAACAGTCCACCAGCAATAGGTGCAACTAACAGTCCACCAGCAATAGGTGCAACTAACAGTCCACCAGCAATAGGTGCAAATGTTACGTTGTTTCAAGGAAGTTAATTGAGACTGTTACTATATCGTAAGAAAACAATTATTCCTGTTGGTAGTGATTACTGTAGAACATAACTTTCCCTAATGTTCTATGCGTAATAGTAATGTAAGTGTATATTACGAGATATTTGACAGTTTTAAACAAGGACACATGGTTCAAACTCTACTGGAATCTTCTTATTATTCGTCTAATTGTTTCCTTGTAATGTGCAATTAGTATAGTTTTGTTCTATTTGTCTCTGATTGTTTTTTAAGTGTGTTGCTTCAGTAATATTACACCTTTACTTGTAAAAGTGAAATGTCATTGTAAATGCATTAGGCACCATTTATATACAAGTCTTTTATGGCTTTCTTTTTACACGGTGTAGCAACTAAGGATATTATCGAGTCGAAAAGAGGCAAATATTGGGTTTACTATAATAACCTTAATTATTAGGTTTTGTTTTTCTACAAAAACCGCAGTTTTGATACCAGTAATATAAATCTTTATTCATGAGATTGTTCGTTAATAAATGTGTATATATATATAATCTTTTTGTCTTAATACAACCTTGTACGGGTCATGACGTTGTTTTGTCCAATATCGGAATGGATTTTTTCCAGTATGTGACGTTTTGCCCTGTCTTGATGTTCTTTTTTAACAGAATTGTTCAGAACTTTTTTTTTCTTTTCGTGCAAATATGCTTTTGTTTTATTTAATTTATTACTTCAACTGAAGCTTTTACATACAAAAAAATTTATTATTTCATTATCACGAATTCCAGTATACGTTATATCTAATTTTGATTCGTTACAAATTTCATAATTTTGTTTTTGTTTGAATGGTGTTTTAACGCCACTTTCAGCAATTTTTCAGCTATTTCATGGCGTCCAGTTTTTATTGGGGGAGAAAGCCGGAGTACCCGGAGCCCCGATCTGCGGTAGGAAAATTGGCAATCCTTGTCAATTAAGATTGGAGTCGAGTACACCCTGCTTGCAGTGAGAATCGAACCCGCAATCTCAGTGTTGACAGACCACGTGATCAATGGTAGACGAACTACCTAGACCACTCGGCCACCGAGGCCCCCATAATTCTTGATCACGGATTTAAAATATGTTCTAACGATTTTCGGAATTCGCTAAATAAGACATTTACTGCTACAGACCAACCTGACCTTGATGACAAAAAGCACAGTCAAAACATGCTTACGTTCGATATAAGTGTCTGGATCCACTAACATTCCAGGTGTGCTAAAACTCGCGAAAGAAAGTAATTATCATGGTATAAATTTGAGTGAAAACAAACGAATTCTGAAATCCATTTTAACGAAATAACATTCGTTCTCACATATGGAAGAAATATTTGTTAAGGTCCTTAAAAAGCTTCCGCACTTTCTGATAGTCTTTTAAAGTAAACATAAAGTACATTACGCTTGTAAAATTGTGTACTGCGAACCAATTTTATTCGAGAGTCTCGATGACCGAGTGGTTAAGGTCGTTCGTCTACTATTGATCACGTGGCCTGTCAAAACCGAGGTTATGGGTTTGAGTCTCACTGCGGGCAGGGTGTACTGACTCCAATCTTAATTGAGAGGAATTGCCAGTTTTCCTACTGAAAGTCCCCCCCCCCCAAAAAAAAAACCTGGACGCCATTATATAGCAGAAAAATTGCTGAAAGTGGCATTAAACATATTTCAAACAAAACCCAGTTATATTTGGGAGTGATTTAATTCCGCTTCATTTGCATATCAGGTTTTAAATCGTAAACTATTCTGTATTCTGTCATATATTTATAAAAGTGATAAAAAGAAAAGCAGTGGATCCGAAAATGACGAGAACAAATTTCGCACATTCATGTCTATATACGCGAGAAAAAGTAGTCGTAAAATTACAGTGCAATACTGAAAGAATAATAATAAGCGCGAACAAAATTAACAAATATTCATCTACAAATTATCACATAACAAAATAAATGTGTGCATTCTCATTAAAAAAGACAATTACACAATATCGATATGTCAGGTCTTTAAATTAATACATCTCAGGATTAAGCCATACACATCATAAATCTTAAAAAATTAATTATAATCAATGGTATAAAGTTTCCTATGCTTTCTTGTGGTTTTTAAATTGCTCCGGATCTTGTTTCCAGAAAGCCGACAATTTTCAGTTTTAATAACGAAACAACGGTTCTTGTGTTTCACTGTCAATTATACCAAATACGTTAGAACGCCAAGAGTCAAACAACGCACAGATGACGGCATAATTATTTCTCCTAACGGAAGACACAAGATTGACAGATATGATCACTAATCAGCCGTTCGCGGAAATTCGATCGCATATTAAATTTTACATTGTTAGAGTCTTACCAGGTTAAGTTTATTGAGCGGACATTTCTTGGGTAGTCTACGGTAGCCGATATGTGCCACAAATAATATCTTTCATGTTTAATCCTGACCTTCTAGTATGTTTTACAACTGCATATTGATAAAGACTTCATAAAGTACATATCAGGGTATAAGCCAGACAGTTTTTGGTATTTTATGGGATATGACTATCATTCAATATTACAAAGCTATTCTGAAATTCATATAATAAGTATAGATTATTACATGTCGAATTCCATATCTGCCTATATATCTTCCCAAGACTCCAATATCTGCCCCGAGGCGTCAGCCGACGCCTCGGGGCAGATATAGGTCGAGGGAAGATATCAAGGCAGATATTAGTCAGAGAATCCTCTGCCGTCCAACGCTTTTTTTTGGGGGGGGGGGACACGGCAGAGGATTCTCGGACTAGGCAGATGGAATTCGAGATGTAATAATCTATTTATCACATATTTACATGCATGTTATTTAAAACAACGTTATATTAGATTGTTTATTTATTATTTAATAATATTTTATTATGTTCTCGTCTCTCGATAAGCAGCAGATTTTTTTAATGTAAGCAGTGTCAATGTTATCAATATCGTAATCAGTTTTCATTTCTTGTGTGAAAATTTTGTTTGCAATCAACGAAAGCAGTTCTTGTCAAAAATAAAATGTCATAAAACATTTAAAGGATATAAAATATAATACGCCAGACCCGTGCTTTGTCATATGAAGAGATTCATCAATGGTGCTCAAACCCATAACATTTAAAAAATCCAGATAATTAAGATGCTGTAGAGGTTTTATCATCAAAATTTCTAAACGTTATGCCAAATCAGGCTAAGGTCATCTACTCATTGCAAATAGAAAAACTTTGGAATTAAAATCACTTTCGAAATTAAAAAGAATCAATGATCTGCACCCGTGTTAATATCGTGCTGGTGGACTAACAGTCCCCCAGAAGAGACATCGCCCTAGTGGTTGCAAATAAAATGTTATCAAAGATATCTAATGTAACTCAATGTTATAGCGAGCATCGCAGATGCGAGCTATACGGTTACATGCATGTGTGTAAAATAACCTGGTCCCCTGGTGCAATATTTTTCATTTACGCAAGCTTCACTTTCAAATATAACCCCAGGTCACCACCAGTTTACTTCCCAGTTTGATTGGTTGTTTAAAACGCCATGTTTAAGCTACCATTTCGCGCGTTTCGTTCCGTCGAAAATTTCTATCAGAATACAATTTAAATAAGTAAATACCTTCTTCTTGTTTTCCAGCTTTCGAGTTAAATTGACCAATCCCTGTAGAGTTATTTCCACAAACGAGACATAAATCTATACACGCATTCTTTTGATAAACTGTATTTTTATTTGAATTTGATAACCGGACGCCGGACGTTACGTCATAATGCTTTGTATCGGAATTACGTCAGTTACAGTTAATACTGACGTAAATTTTGAGGCACTCCGAATGTTGCAAACCGGTCAAAATTCTGACCGGTTTCATTGCTGGTGACCTGACTGTATATTCGAACCGGAAGTCCGCTTACGGTATTGAGAATATTTAGTCAGGATACCAGACTAGTGTGTAAAAAAAAGTCACGTGATCCATATGAACAAATAGCTGAGCTATCCGAAGAAAATATTGTAGACAAACGAAAAAATATATAATATAAAAGTAGACAAAAATAATTTTGACATCGATAAAATTAAAGTGTTTATTTTTTAAATTACTACAAAAATGCAAGACAATTTTTGTTCAATCTGAAGCGCTGTATTTAAAATTGAGTTTTGTGACGTCACAACACATTAGATAAAATGTCGCGTCATCAATGGAATGAAGAGGCACTGTTAAGGGGCTCTGAAGTAACGACATGAACAATGTGCGATGCTCGCATTTAGGCTGCGCCTCCATTCATATTAGAATTTACAATGCCAGATGGGCATTTTGTCAAACTAAAAACATATTTTAGATACGGCGACTCTTTACGTCTTGTCATTTTACTATGTTGGGCAGATATCGGCAGAGATATGGATTACTTACTTCTACGTTTATTACATATTCAAAATCACACATTTTACATATAAATATGTGATAAATGTATATATTCTTTTCTTCAGCTGCGAGTTTTTTGTAACACGTTTTCGTAATATCCGATAACTTATATAAAAAATTAATTCCGTTTTATAATTGAAGCCGCGTTTTAACATATCAATGAAAATCGTCTAATTAAAGTCATTGAATCTTCGTTTTAAAACTATGAAATCATTTTAATATAACTACATATCTGATACCTTTTGATTTAAGCTTCAGTCACACTACACCGTATAGCGTTAACGGACGTCCAACGCATAACAAAATTTTCAATCCGTCCATGTCCGTTCGCATGCGTTTCTTTTCCGTTTATCATGCGGCGTTTGCGCTTCTTGTCCGGCGATGTCCAGCGGTGTTCGTTCCGTTCGGTGGAAAGTTTTGAACATATTCAAAATTTGAAACGTACAGCACCGGATAAAGTTGTCCGTCAGATGTACGGTAACCATGCTCTGGTATGCGTTTTGTTCGTTACTCGTACGTTCCTTATTCTGTACTTGTCCGGTTCGAGTCCGTTCTTGCCCGGTGGACCTGATTTACGGCCGGACTACTAAAGGACATGCAGCGGATGTAACGTAAGTTAAACGAGTTAAAAGTTCAAAGAACGTTTTGTCAGTTCTTCATGCGCTGCGTGTACGTTTTGTGCGGTACAAATCCTTACTAGTACGTTGAAGTTCGTTAACTGTACGTCGTTCATCCAGTATATGTGCGTTGATCGTTCGGTCATTGTGCGTTTTGTACGTTTTATGCGCCCCGTACAGCGATCATGAGAGCACCGAGCAGTGGCAGCGGGAAATGCTTTTCTTCACCGGATAAAATTTCAGCCGCATTTTTCTTTGCGTTTGGCGTCCGTTATAGCTATGCGGTGTAGTGTGACTGAACCTTATGATTCGTTCTATTGATTAGTTTTACCGGATACTTAGTTTTGTGTTCTCGTTTGCCAAGAAAGCAGCCAATGGTTAGAACAAGTATTTTTAACCATAAAACATCTATGGCTTTTTTTTCTTGTTTTAAGTCAGAAATGGGGATTCCTCACGTTGAGTGGTTATTAATAGGTGTATCCTAGTAGGTAACGTGGTTGGGGAATGCTTAAGTAATTTATTGTTTGTTTTATTATGCATTAAAAGTAGCCTCTAACATTGTAGCTATGGCCGAACTTGGTAGATTACCAATAGAACATTTTATTTTACCACAGTTCTTAACTCAGTTAGCAAGACTACACAACGAGAATATAAACCCTATTTTACAAGAAGCTTTAAAACTGTCAATATATCTTAATAACATAGGTACTTATTCATGGTATACATATATCAAAAGTATATTTAATCATAATGAGTTGTTTGATAAGATAGAAAATTGCAATACTATGAATGAAGTTTACTTTATTCACTTGCAAGAGAGGTAACTCTATTTTCTCGAAACACAAAAGTAGGTAAGTAGTGTATAAAATTATTATCTAAGTAATTTTTAGATGAAATAGTTTCCTTGACTACACCGTCAATCTAACAATTATTCCAATCTTAAAATTGTAAATAAAAACTTAACAATTCATTGTACAAAGACTAGCTTATTATTTATACAACTATAAAATAATAATATATTTGTGAAGAATCGCATTAGTGATTTTCGTCAAACGAGACAAAATTCTTTGGCCATCTACTTGGGTGGTTTTATATATAGACTTAATCATTATCGCATGTTATCTTCTGTGCCTGTAGAATAATTCCTATATGATTGACATTCCAGTTTCACTCGACAGAATTATGATCAGAAAAACCGAGAACTTAGATATTTTCTGGTTACGTGCACGTGGTTGTTTGACGTCAGTTTATGTTACTCAGATTCGTTCCGTACTCTGAGTTTGTACCCCTGTTTCACAGATGATCACTACTTGAATCCCTTCTGTCCACAGTATAGACGATTATTGGCAAATTTATATCGCAATTGACTATTTGAAAAGCTGTATAAATGACACAGGTAATCTATCTGTGTGGTATGAATTAGTTAAGCGATCAATGTGTGTGGTTAAACCATAAAAACACACATCTTTATGAGAAAAATTATCAGCAAAACCTTGAATATTCATCCCAATTTGTTACTTGATTTCTTTGTCATCTTTAAAACATAAGCTACGAAGAGCGCTGATAAGGGTGTTTAATTTCGATTGGAAAACAAAGTTTTTGGCTTTTAACTTATTTTGTAAGAGAGAATTATCTGCCGACTAGATATAATACTGAACCCACGTACAAAGATCTAACGTGAACCGTTCAATGATCTGATTTTATCATCAGAGTTTCACCTGACATTGATAGCTTTTTCCTTTTTTCATTCTTTTGATCCACGTCTTATAAAGCGACAGCACAGACACTGATATACTTGTGTCAACAGATAATGTGACTAATTAATAACATCAATAAAATCATTCCAATAGCTACAAAACAAAAATAAGTCGGTATTAATAATAAACAGTTGGACAATTCTAGTCAGACACGAAAGCGGAAAGTGGTGATATTGATTTCTTTAGACAAAAACATGATAAAAATATACTTCCTAATGTATGCAGCTATACCGATTGGCCAGAATAGTTCAACATTGCTTGGTAATACACAGAGACCATGGTAAAAAATAAAAGTACTGTTGCATTGTATTCTACTTTTCGCTTTATAGGCTGTTTTTAATGTTTGAAAAATTATGAAAATATTAATATTACAAGGTGTCATATGTTCACATCCTTATAAATTTTATAATAAATTGTCAAGTCAAGTTATGTACAATATGTTCATGTAAACGCGCAAGTGCGATAGTGTATTAATTTATAATCCTTATGTGCTCATTATTTTGTTTCTAAACAATAATTGAAATCAAACAAGTAATAACATAAGAACATGTCTTTTGAAATATATCTTATTCAAATGTCTGTTCGCAAACGAAAGATATAAGTAACCTTGAAAAGTATTATGTTTTGGGGTTTTATTTTTTTTAAACCAGCCTACTAGTAATCAGTTTAGTCCATGAATATATTTCTCGACAAAATCATAGTATTCCACCTTTATTATTATTTTTTTTTTTTGGAAATATAAGCATTTTTAACCATTTTTAGAATTTCCTTATCATAATATTTTGGACGGAGGATGGATTTAACCGTTAATTTAACCTGTCATTTTATTACTTAAGTAATCCATAAATTAAAAATTAGTCGGCTTCTTAGCAACATCATGTATACTAAAACAACATCATTTATACTTTATATCATATTTACTTTATATTTTACATTTAATGGTAATAACGACCATCTTCAATGTATGCCATTCATACCAATTTTTGTAATTTTTTGCAATACAAATTTATGTAAAACATTAAAAAATATAACATTTCTGCACAAATAATGGACGTAAATAAGACTTTGTTTTCAGAAGAGAATGGCATATGCTCCGTTTTATTCTTTTTTGCAACGATTCTATGGTGTTAGAAAGAGTCGTTGATCTACACGTTTAAATAGTTGCCGCAATAAGTTTTGACAACTGTAAAATGGACAAGGCACTATGGTTAACAAGTTCTTGATATAGTCTGACAAAAACATACTATATCAATCAAAATACCTACGTATTTGATATGTCGGGAAAAATATATGCTGGGATGTTGCCTTTCAGTTGCCATGACGTCTAGATTGCCACCGTACTACACTATCAGTGTTAAAGTTTATGTACGAACTACTCAGGATGACTGAAACGTAGTAAACTGAAATGTGCAATAAGGTAACGGGTAGAAGTATACATTTACGACGAATATAGAGATGTTGGTCCATGAACATTCCGACAACTTCATATATCTATGAGATAATCCGGTATTGTCAGACATTCATTTGAGTTTTTTTTTCAATCACATAACAAAATGTCTTTCGCACTTGCCAATAACTAAACACTGTTAGTGGCCTTTTCAAGTTTTGAAAAGCAATCTTATTTATAAATTTAGGCAAAGCAGGTAGTCCACAAACCTAAGACTTATTTATTAAAGCTTATCCTTATTGTTAATTTTTTTTTTAATTCTACGATCAATTGTGCTTTATTTCAATAAAAAGTCCATTATCAGAAAATTACACAGTAACTCAAGGGTTCATAACTCCAGAGAATGGATTGATGCCGATCAAAGGAGAAAGAGAAATTGCTTGTATATCAAACAGATCTTTAGAGTAAATATTTATTTTTATATGATATTTAACTGATTTAAAACTTTAAGGAGAACTTATGAATGCCCTCGCCGAATGACATGAACATATTACTACACTCTATGGTAATAATAGGAACGTTTTGTTAAAATATTTGAAATGACTGTGCCTTTAAGTAACGAAGAGGGGTATTTCGTTCTCATTGGTTTTAATTAAAACTGTACATGGACCTTTGTTTAGTATACGTATCTTACGTTTAGATTGCCTTATTCCGTTTCCAGTATTCGGAAGTCAGTGTAAAATCTTACATAGTTCCTTCTTTTTTTCTGCGATTGCATCATAATATGGGTTTAATTTGATAGGTAACAGTTACTTTAGTATATATCCACGCGGTTGGTAAATATAAAATCGTTCTTTAGACATCACAATATTTCGTAAATGTGTCTCCAAAATACTTTCTGGAATAAAGAACCACAAAATGACAAAGAGCAAGTAAATTGTAGAGACTGCCGTATTTACTAAGACAACATGGTAAATGTTGTTTTATATTAAGAACAATAAAATTCCCTATCCTTGTTTAGCAGAAATATTGATTGCTTAATTGAATGGTTGCTTCGCGTCTTTTAACAAGTATACTAGCAAATATAATAGTATTTATGAAATTTCAGATGGATATTAAGTGGGCATCACATATCGGCAGGTGAATTGAACAACGGTGTTAGCTAATATATTAATTTGTATTGAAATATACATAATGTTACTAAGAATGTTTAATTAGTATAATTACGCGACAGAGAAACTTTGAAAGGGAAATTACAAACTTTCAGTGGTAACATTAATACATTATTTTATAGAAATAACTTCTTTAAGTAAGGGTGTACGTATTACATGCACATGGAAAAAGCATATTTGGCATATCATAGGGGATGTTCAAGATTTTGAACCGGTTGGATATATTTAATAAAAAGACCTTCAATAAATGTGCTTTTAAATAAACTTTACACCTATAAAAGTCAAGACTCAGATAAAATAGATAAAATATCAAATAACAGTGATTGCACAATAGCAAAATATACACCATAAAACCAAGACATAAAGAAAAAAGCGCACCAAGACGAATAACTGGTAGACTCAAAATTTAGGCGTAAACATTATCGTCTAGATTATCGGAGAAATTTATGCTTGAGTTATGTTAAATGTCAATCAGTCGATAAATCATCATTTTCATCTTATTTCACTGCAGAAATTAATGACGACTTACCGAATAGCTGTCATGTCTAGGTGACTTTCAGGTAAAATGTTGAAACTAGTTAAAAGCAAATATATGTGTATTATCCGTAGCGAGAGATGTTCTATTTCAAATATTTTACTGGTATGGTTCCCAGTGCTTCACACAAAGAGCAGCCCAGCGCGTCCCAGGGTAGCGAATAGGGAAGACCCTCTCGTTTTGGGGTTATCAGTTCATAAAACGGAAAGCATGGCCGCCGACCATTGTAGGTGACGTGTTTGGAGAGTGCCACGTTCCTTGCACGATAAAGACCCTTTTTGTAAATTTCGAAAAACAGTAGGCTTATTTTGTAGACGTTAACGAAGGCTCTCCACCCATCCAATGCTCCATACCTTTCCAGTGGCAGTCACAATTTTGTTCCATATGTTCCTTCCCACCCTCTTTTCATTTATTTATTTTGTGCTAATATGTATTTGTCCTGAATATAGTGAAAAGCGTAAAGCAAAATCAAATCAATCAATCATTCAATCAAATACTTCAATGGTCATTCTCAACGATTTACAATAAAAAAGAGATTCTTTTAGAAGAAACAGCCGGTTAAGTTTCATTTTGTTTAAAATACGTTTTCTTTGCAGGTCTTGGGTCGGAAAGTAACTCAGAAAGTCTGTTTGAATACTCGTGAAAGTCAGAAAGTCCGGATAGCCTGTATTTCTAATCTGAAGTTATGTGGAAAATATCCGATCAAAACAAAGTACAAATATGTCAATATCTCATTCTTTTTTACATACCAATTTAGAAGGGATATCTTAAAGGTTTTAGCAAATTCGTGTGAGTAGAATGCAATCTGACTTTACCGGACTTTATAGCCCCACGTTGTTAGTTACATACTAAGTATTAAATGGTTAAGGAACTGAGGATTCCGGAAAAGCTGTAAACTGCATCTGAACTTGTTTAAAATAGATTAAATGGTGTAAAACGGGCATACTACGACAACCAAAACATTGCTGGAATGCGCCTGCGCCTTTTTGTTATAAAGAATGTCTGGATTATTGGAGTATTGGCAATATGACTGATACACTGTAGTTGTACGCCACGTTATTATAGAAAATAATAGTAAAATACTAATCTAAAAAATAGTACTTGTTAAAGGTAAATGGAAATGCAACAAATAAAAAAATATATGTAATTAAAATAATTCCCAAGATGACGGATGATTGCAGTTTTAACTTTTAACTAATATACTAAATAACAATAACCTCATACTTTGTTTTTTGCGACTTACTGTTCACTATCACAAGATGAACTGTACTTTATTTAATGGTAATTTGAAACTTTTCTATCATATAGGCCGTGTTTACACTTGAGCAAGGAAGAATCGATTTAAATTAAATTGATCTATATATAAATCGTTTTGCGTTCAGATTACACAAGGCGAAATCGATTGCAATCGATTTATTTTAAATCGCTACGTTTACACTATCTTATAAATCGATAGGTTTTAACTACCATGTGTAAAAAAATAATTATTTTTAGAACGTATATTTCTTCTTGTAGTTCTTTCTAATTCCTCCTATACCCGTTCATCACCCTATAATTCAATTAAATGCACTTTTTCATCATGGGGCCACGCAGCCCCTCTTTCTAATCGCTCTGTCATTTTTGGGGGTTTTGCAATAAAGTACCCGGGAAAAATACACGTGGATATTTTGCGCCATACATGCGTACTAATTATCTACGTAATTTAAATCGATTGCAATCGATTTCAACGTGTTTACAAAAAAAAAATAGATCGGTTTATTTTGAATCGATGTACATGTATTATAAACCACCACCTCAACTGGACTATATTTGAATCGATTGCAATCGATTTAAAGTGTTACATTAGAGAGAGATCAATGCTTTTTGAATCGATATCCAAAAAGATCGATCTTTTTCCTCACGGCCAATATACAGCAAATTACATTTAGTGCGAAATAAACTATAAAGCTCGTGATAACTTGTGACAAATGGACAATTATTAACCATGGCCAATCAAAGGGAGATAACGTATTTTTTTCCTTTTAGCGAAATTGCTACGTCTTTAAATCGACTCCTTGCTATCTACGAACTCTTAATAAGCCGTTCTAATATAAATACTTGTACCCGTTTTGTGGTAATAAATATTGGTCAAAAATATCTCGTAACCAAATATTAACCTATAATTTGAGTAAACAAGTGCGGATGAATATGCAACATGTACATTAATTAACTCTTCTAACCGCCGATGAAGCGATGTTTTTACTAAAGGAGACAAAGGCATTTCTTATGGAAAATTCTTACATACAACACAAACTACACTGATAAGGCATAGATATCTGTTTTCGAAAATCGAGCCCCAAAACAATTATACAGATAGTAAAAAGTGATCGAACATATGATTACAGAAAACTGAAAACAACTTTCTACAGAAAGCACTCGTCAAGGACAGGACGATATTAAGACCAGTTTTGTAGACGGTTGTTTTCAAATTATGTATTATAAAATACAGTGACATTATGATAATTTGTTTAAACGATCTGTACTTTTTCGTTTAAAACTATATAAGTCGATTGGACACCTACCACGAAAACACAGATGTTATCTAAATTACCAGTAGTCAAATTAGTCCATTATATGTACACTTATTAATATTGTGAAACAATTCACTGCACAGTTTAAAGGCTTCCAATTAAAAAAAAACATTGTGAAGATTTAATTTTGATATATTTACTTTAAAACCTATTTTGCTTATTCCATTTGGAGTTTAAATCGACACAAACTATATTTCAAGCCTTTAGCTAAAATCAAAGCGATACAAGTAATAAGCATATCCCTTTTCAATGGTAATCAATCCGGTATCGGGTATCATGTAAAATACATAGTTATATGGTATAATCTATCTACTAGACACCAAATGATCGACCGTAAATAATGGTTTTTATACCTGATATGGAAACAGTAGTTTAATAGTTTTAGAAGAATGCATCTAAGGGTATCAAATCACACCGGTGGTCCCCCGATATTGTTAATAGAAACCACCACTTTACATCCGATTTAAAACTTGATGAATTATTAAAACACTTACATAAAGGAATTTCAAGACCAAAATTGTTTAAATGCAAAAATGAATAGTTCAATAAAATCTGTTAACCAATAACAGTTGTACCAATTAACAAATATGTTAATATGACAGCATAATATTGGACCTGCTGTTGTTACTAACTAAGGGAACCTTAACGTCGAGCGAGCAATATTTCAGCTGTATTCAGGACAGACGAGAACAAGTTTACAAAACATTAATCAACGGGAAAAAGGGTTGGACCAACGGGAACAAAATTTGGACTTCAACTGGAAGGTTAAAGACGTAGAAATAAGCATTTTTCGCACCTACTCGAAATCTACAAAGGGGTTTTTTTCGTCCAAAAAGGGTGTCACTCGTAAAAGTCGTTAGCCACTAAGGTCAGACTAATAACCTGACAATCCTCAACGAGATTACACCCCCCCCCCCCATTCCTCCACTGGGAACGCGGTGGACTGTTCTGTGGTCGACCCATCATTGCCCCTATTTATGTTGAATTTGTAAGTTTGTTCAATTGTTTGTAATTTGTTTACCAATCCTATATTATATGTATCTCCATATTCAATAAGTGTAAAAACGTACACAATAATACAAAGACAACAAGTTTGAAAGAGAATCATCCTTTTTGGACAGTCACCCATTTCGTATCCTTACAAAATAGACTGCTGCAATACTCATAATACCTCTATCCTTCAAGTACTATAGATACGGTGAAACAAGCAATTATATGTCGAAACATCTTGTCACACCATACTAAATTTTGTAGCATAATAACTTTTTAAAGGGAAAGAAAGGCAACTCTTTCGATATATTGAATATTGTATGATTCACTATTTAGAGAGAATATGCTTTCTGATCTTTGAAAAGTTGATGTACTTTTGCTCTTGATGGTTTACGGTAGGTTATATAGATGTTGTTTTGACTGCCTGTTTTCCTCTTACAACAGTATATAGACCTAATCTCTCAACTATCAATATCATCAAAAAGACATGCACCTTTAAAACAATTCTTAAATTAATTTAATACAATTTAAATCGAAGTGTTATTGACCTAATTGACTTAGAATGGATAATGGATTATGCAATTTTATGGATCGTGCGTGACATCTCGTGAGGATACTGAAAAACTAGATTACCAATTGTTGTCGACATGTTGTTAAGTCGTAACTTATTGTTTCATAGAATGAAAATACGTTTATTGAAAACTTGATATACCCTTCCCGGCATAGTGTTATTAACAATGCCAATGCTCAAATAACATAACTTAGTCAGGTTGCGAAGTAAAACAAGATACTTAAAGTATTGTCAATGGAATTGCAAAATCAGGGTGACGAATATGATACACGATGTCTGTGATGCAATTTAAATTAGCAAAATTAATCGAGGCATTATTTAAACGCTCTCATGTGCAAAATGCAAATATTATCATATTTCTTTCTAGTTCGCTTCAAACTAGGACAACAGTACCAAGTCTTTAAAACAAATTGTATATAACGACAAGGTAAACTAGAGCCCATGACAGATCCCTGGGCATAAATCACAAAGATAATAAGCGAGTCATGTGTTGTAGAACAAGAATGCTCTTGCGAGGGAGGCAGGGAGGGTTTAAGGTTAAAATACGGTATAATACGATATAAAATAAGGTAAAACAATCATGCCCGCTATACACAGTATGTAACGTGTTTAGAGAATGCTACGGTCCTTGACCCCTTTAGTAGGCTTCGAATCAGTCTGAAAACAATAATTCAATTCTATTATGGAAAGGAAAAGGACCAATGAAGTGTAAACTGGCCCGAGAAAAGACTGTGTTCTCAGCATGAATAGAGCTCAAAACTGCTAGCAGTTCTTTAAGCAACTATGTAACTAAATTTGTTTTTGTTAGAATTATCATATGCTGTTTCATATTGATATTTTTCCATTGTGTCTAAAATCTTCTTGTCAAAAGATTAATTAGATTACCTTAGACTACTAGATTTACTTAGTAAATTAGACTACTATTTCTACAAACCCGAAAAACATAATGACTCCTGTGATCTAATTGTGGTGGTTTTATTTTAGGGAAAACCTCCCAATCCACTTACAGTTGTAGGCCAAATAGAAGTTTTCTCTATTTAAACAAAAGGTCTATTAATCATAGGTTCATAGGTTCATAAGACCTTTAATTCGAATAGACATGTATAGCCTGTTATTACGGGAAATTATCTATATTAATTACAAACCATCATACTCAAATCACATAACAGGCGTTGGACTTTACCATAGGCACTAGCAGACTGTATATTGTATATCTGTAATCTTTTCATTTGGTAACGTTAAAAGCAACTATTCTAAAAGGGAGTCAGTAACAAACCAGATGGTGTATCTGTTTTATGAATATCTAGAACAGTGTCATAAAACATACCAAACAATATCATAAAGCATGATTCATAATGGTATACATGTAATTAATATGAAAGATTACATTGTTTTCAATCTTGGCCAAGTACAGGGGTGGTTTTCAGGGCACGACTCACGTAACTGTCAATCGCCACTCCTTTTTCGTAGTTGAGATTCTATAAATAGTTTGTTGTCAAATTATAATACAGAGGGTTTTTGAGGAAGTTCACGAGCCTTGTATGGTAAAGTACCGTTTTGTATATGTTAAAAGAGCATGCGGGTTGATTGAAGCCTGTATAAATGATAAATTTAACTGGATTTGGTGTTTCGTTTTGAAATTTTAATGATAAAAAATCTAAACCATAATAATAACTTGTATTTGTAATACTTTTGAGTTTGATAGCCAGTTAAGATTTTTAAAGCGCGCCTGGCGTAGTAATCTTTATAACTTGGGTATTTTTGATGACATTTATATTTAGTTGCAGTTTCATTACAAGACCTGTAATTGTTGTCTCATTGATAACTTAGGGTAACATCAAACGTTTGTAACAATTTATACAACTATTGCTTTTTGTACAATATTAGAATGCTACCAGACTTTACAGTCTGTTAAATCTGCCAAAGCGCTGACATTTAAATGAACTATAATACATGTTAACAATGGATAAAACGTTAAATGTGCAACAGTGCACTGAGATTTAGAATTAAACAATAACTTGTTCGGGTAACCATAAAGGTGAAGGCGATTTAAAAAGCACAATAGTAACAAATCAAATTTGAACGTTACCATAAGTTAAGGTAGACATTGAAAATTATGGTAGGTAATGCTCTGCTGTAGACAGTGCGTACAAGATAGACAAAAATTTTACCTCTGATGTTTGTACTCTACGATAATTGCATAAAAATATGTTTACAATGAATTTATAACGAGGTGAAATTCGACAGTTCTATGGTAATTTATTGCATATTGAATTTTCCAATTTTGTCACTTTTCTTTCGATAACAAATCGAAACATGATGAAAGGAATAGTCTCCTTGCTCGTCATGTGTACAAAACAGATTTATAATGCGATCTTCTTCGATACATGTTTGAGTTCAAATAACGGTGTTTTGTTATGTTGATGATATATTTTAATGGCCTTTATCGTATCAGGAATATTTTGTTGTTTCTTATATTTATAAATATTGTCAATCTAAGAATCATGTCCACTTATTACGGATGTTAATGTCTTCTATTTTATGTTTTGTTGTTCCAAAAACCAGAAAAGCATAATCGGTAGAGACTTAACCATGAAAAACTAGCCCATGCATTAGATTTCTTCATCAGATTTGTTTTAATAACAACATTTAACAAAACGATTACTGTAAAAGTATCATATTATACCCTCACTTGTAAGAGAGGGGGCTATATTGCAATCGCCATATCCGTCTGTCCGTACGGTTCAAACTTTTGTAACAGATTTCTCGGCTTCTGCTGAAGGGATTGATTTCATATTTGGTACAAGCTTAAGCATGATGGGTTTACTGTGCCTCCTAACTACCACTAAAATAATCGTATGGAGACCAATGTGTCTACAGAGACAACATCGTCATATCATAATAAGATTGCCAAAATTTGCGGTTGTATAAAAACTGAATAATCATTGGGCTATTAAAGTAATAAACAATTCGTTTTCTTTTTTCCAGGTCAGTTCCTATGGAAAAAAGAGATGAAACTATATAACAGAGAATATGTGGAAATCTTTTATGACAATAATGTTTGATGAATGTTCACCAAAACTTTACAACAAAAGAAATAGGCCACCGATTTTTTTATTTTCAAAATATTTTTGTATAGAATAAATGTTTTCAAAAATCCATACAGTTGAAAATTGATCAGATAAAATTTTGTAAAATTGTAAATAACAATTACATGCATAAGAATTAAAAGACTTAGTCCCTGTTATTCTTTTAACAATATTGAAGAAAAACTCGGTTTTTCACAAATTTGTCCGCCAATTGACTACACTAGAAGATCAATTTAGATAAAAAAGATTAATTTCTTTTTTTTCGTATACTAGTTTTCATAACGATAAAACCAAGATTTAAAATTTACATTATTGTTTTATTAGCACTAGAAATTTTCATTTAGTAATTAAAAAAATTAAAAAATTTGCAAAATGCCCCCAAAAATATGTCGAAGGATATTTAAATTGATCCACATTTATAAACCAAAGTTTTAACTTTACTTCTTATTTACATTGCAAAAGGTATAATGAACTATAAGCTTTACTAATGATAAGAATAATCAAATTCAAAATTTAGGTTGGGTTAAATCAATATTTGCCGATTTTTGAGATTTTTTTATTAATTGGCATATTCGAAGGTCAATTTTGGAAAAATTACCCTGTGTACCTGGTGAATTTTGTACATGTTGAAATATAGTATTAAGGCTATAAAATCATTTGAAAACATTGAATTATCATTAATTATAATGTATTAAAAATAGAGTTGAACAATCAATGATTCTGAAAAAATGTCCGTTTTTGGTTGCTAAGGACTTAGCAACAAAGGTCATATGTTAACGTTGTAGCAAATTTCACATTATATTTTTATTTTAAAGATACTTAAGGACTGTTGTCATAGTTCACAATAAAATGTTTTGAAGTTTCTATTGTTTTCTTTTGGAATGAATATATGGTGGGGAGGTGTAGTTTTACCCTCTGTCAACAGCTGTTTAACCTCCGTTATTGAAGAGCTTATTTTAAGAATTTCCAAATGAACTAACAATGCTAAAAACATTAGCAACATCAAAAATATGTTGTATAAAACCCATAAACAGCAAAATTTAATTAATCTGAGATTTGGCATAAATCAACCCCGCATGATTCTTAGATGGACTGGCACTTATTATTTAGTCGTATATCAACATTTGAACGTGTACTGTATTGTGGTAAATAATTGTCCCTTTTCATACATGAATAAAATAATAGCATATACTTGGTAATTTGTCATCGAAAGATCCTAATTGTATTAATCCAGCTGGTCAACTTTAATTGAAGCTACTTTATTTTATCGTTGTTTATTGTATAGTGGTTAGCAAGCAATCTGTTATGTAGGGGAGGTAACTTAATGGTAAAAAACATTTTCCAGCGGGCATAATAGTGTAAGCACCTTCTAAGAGTTGACAGACTGCCCACATGATATATAGTAAAATACAGTGTAAATGTTGATTCTATTAAAGACCTGTCTTTACTTTATAAACACATGAATTAAACAGACTGCATGTATTTAAATTCCTAATACTGGCATAGAGATGATGTAAATTAACATTTTTACAATTATGCATCTTAAATATTTGGCCAAAATTTTGTTATCAGTCTTTATAGGAAAAAAACATTCCTCTTGCGTTGTAAATTTATGACCGAGGTATCATTCGAGACATTTTATTTGCAGCCACCTAGTCGGTTCCTCTGATTGTTAGTACTCCGGGTATCATCAGTTTAGAAAGTAGCAAAGAAAACCGACCGAACAACAAGAGCCAAAAACCAATGGACAGTTACAAATTCGGATACAGACAAACACAACACAAAAATCAAAAACATAAAACACAGAAAGAGAGTAACCCGAACCCAATAAAAACCATGCGTGCACTCAGGTGCCCAGGACGAGTAAGCAGTGCCTGCCTCTAATTAGACACCCGTCGAGTTACTCATTGTCTTGTCTAGGGAAAAGTCAAATCCAGGAATAGGAAACACTACCTATGACTCAGCGGAAATGTCAGATCGTATTTGAGACACTGATTTCCCGTAACGATCAATTAAGTCGTGGTGCCGACCATAGAACTTCTGGAGAGATAACATCAACCTAGGTACAACAAACCCTTGTTTGAGTAGTTTAGCAGTCAACAGCAGTGATCGGTCTAGAAAATCTGAATAACGATTACAGTATCTAAAATAACATATAAGTTGTGAAATGTACACACCATACGCTGGAGCTGCTGAAATGTTGCTGTCGATGAAAGGAAAGTTGACAAATGGAAAGTTGAAGTCATCACGATTGTCGTTGACAATTGGAAAGTTGAAGTCATCACGCTTGTCGTAGAGCCTATTTTGTAGTTTTCCTGAGTCTATTTCTAGAAGTAGGCCTAAGTAAGAGGCTGAGCTTAGTGTATTGGTGGTGTCTTTATTTCAAGCTCGCTAGGGTAAATTGAATGTAAATAGTCAGCAAATTAAGAATTATTGAGGGACAAAACATCATCAATATAGAAGTTACACTTCGATCTAACAGTTACTATTAAATCATTGTCTAGATTTAGTGACCAAAATTTTCCAAAAAGCTTTTTGTTGATGACCGTATTCGGAGTGGTTGTAACTGTCAGAAATTGAGGTTGCTCTGCAACATCTTAACTACTTGGCCTTCCTATTAGACGAAACGCGCATCTGGCGCGGTAAATTTTATATATCAGTGACCTTGATTATAAACTAGTTCTAAATGTTATGTCTGTGTTATTAGGGTATGACAAGAAATAGACAGGGTTTGGGATCCTTTAAACCGGTTACCTACAAATATAAGAGATTGTAACGTTGTTTTCCTTTTTTAGTGATGTATGTTTTCATATAAAGTTAAATATTTATCAAATAATGTTGTGATCATGAAAATGTTACAGGTATTAAAGAACCATTAATCAGACTAAAATGAAATCATTATACAAATTTAGATATGAAAATAAAAATGACTAATACATTTACAAAATGTCGATCTAGTTTTTGTTTAACTGATTGATGAAATTCGTCTGAACCCAAGTCAATGACAATACGAGTTCATTCCAAGAGAACCAATTTCACTTGAGGAAATGACTGAATATTATATCGCCTTTGTGACTGTGGAAAGACGGTACTTGTAAGCGATTTATGGTACTTAGTATTCAGTATTTTGATCTTACTTTCATTAAATAAAGATATATGTAGTCTAAATAAAAATGTTGACGCCAGAAAGCGTGTTTCATCAACAAACTTTGGTGAAAATCATTTTCTTCTTCGTAAATATAATATGGTAATACCTTGATGAGCTCGAGCTTGTGTAAGTGTACGATTTATAGAAGTCTTGACACTTGCAAATGATTCATTGACATAAGATTCTACAAATCGTTTGGTCGACTGATTCGTGAATGTGATTAGGTTCTACCGGTAGATGGTGATATGTTGCCACCTATTGTAGTGCTTGTTTTATATAGTGAAATGTGTTATAGTCTTTTTATACTTAGTATGTCCAGAAATTATGTTGTATTGTAAGCAAAAAGTCACTCGAATAGGTTCATCTAATGTGACATTATGACGTTTTAACTTATTGTGGTCTTTATTTGCATTATTATTAATCGGTTGTCATATAATGTGTTGTATTAGGTCCATCCCCGGGTGGCATATAATGAATGCCATCTCGTCTTAGGCTTGTCAGGATATAATACGGAAAACTGGTATCAATCTACTGTTGTTGACATGCTTGTAGAGTGTAAACTCCCTTTGAAGATGTCAAAAAGATGCACATTGTGTTCGCTATAAAATTTTATGTCCCTTTACTTAATATATTAAGCTTGTGAGTATTCAAATATAAAAAATTTACAAGTATTCATCCTTTTAAGACACAGTCTTTGAAATTTTAACTCAAGACCTGATGTTTGAAGGTTTCAATGGCTCTACTAGTATGTATTGATTGGCATACATACGGGGAAGATTGGGAATCCTATTAATGGTTAAACAAAGCTACATAAATGTCAATGTGAATACTCCGAACCATTTGTTGTATCCCTCTTTTTGGTCCCTTTCTGCTGTACTTAAATATTGTTAATAATTTTCCCTTTTTATACATGAATAAAATAATAACCTATACTAGGTAATTTGTCTTCGAAACATTTTGATTATTTATGGTTAAATCCAATAAAGTCAATCAAGTTGGTAAACTTATATTAAAGCTACCTTTATTTTATCGTTGTTTATGGTAGTGGTTAGCCAGCAACTTGTTAAGTAGGGGAGTTAACTTAATAGTAAAAAAAACAAATTCCAGTGGTCATGATGGTGTAAGCAGCTTATGAGAGTTGACCGCTCAACTGTGTAAATGTTGATTCTATAACAGGGCTGTCATGACTTTATTAATACCTAAATTAAACAGACTGCATGTATTTAAATTCCTAATACTGGCATAGAGATTATGTAACTCGACATTTATAAAATTATACATCGCAAATTTTTGGCCAAAAATATTTTATTAGTCTTCATTTGAAAAATTTTTTCCTTGTATATTTATGACTGAGGTACGTTTTATTTGCAACCACTGAGTCGGTTCCTCTGATTGTTAGTATTCGGGGTATCTTCAGCTTAGGAGTTACACTTCGATCTAACACGAATGTTACTATTAAATAATTGTATAGATTTAGTGGCTAAAAATTTCCAAAAGCTTTTAATTATAGGGTTTTTGGATTGTCAACGTGTTGATGGCCGTAGTAGGATTGGTTATAACTGTCTGAAAACTTGGCCTTCCTACTAGACGAAACGCGCGTCTTGCGCAGTAAACTTTATAACCTTGGTATCTGTAATGATACGTATCATAAAATAATTATATATCAGTCTATTTGATTATAAACTAGTTTTAAATGTTATGTCCTTGTTATTAGGGTATGACAAGAAATAGGCAGGGTTTGGAATCCTTTTAACAGGATACCTACAGATACAGGAGATTGTAACGTTTAACCTTTGTCAGTGCTGTGTGTTTTCATACAAAGATATATATTTATAAAAAGTGATCATGATCATGAATGTTTCAAATGTTACAGGTATTAAAAAAACTATCAGTCTAAACGACAAATCACTGTAGAACATTACAGATGAAAATTAAGAAGACTTATACATTACAAAATGTCTAGTTTTTGTTTGAATGATTGATAAAATTCATCTGAACCCAAGTCAATGACATTACGATTTTATTCCAAGACCAAATGACTTATAGGATAATTAATTGGGTGGAGTGAATATCCAAAATATGATCACGAGTGCCGCATAACGCATATGATTAAACGAGTGCGCGGAACTTGTTTAATCTGATGCTTTATGCGGCACGAGTTATCATATTTTGGATATTCACGATGCCAAATTGATTATCCTATTTATTATATAGATCAAAATTGTTTTCGTAAAATTTTAATGCTTAATCCTAAATTTTATGAACGGCGGATGAATATCTGTATAGTACAAAACCAACTGCAACATTTTGGCGGGAAAAAAAACCCGAGAGTGAAAATAAACGATAATTTTCACATGTGATTTACCGTGATTTCTGTCACTCGGAAAATTCGATTTTTCATCTCTATCTATATACTAGTAATAATGAATTTTATATCGCTTTTTTGACTGTGGAAAGACGGTACTTGTAAACCAGCGATTTATGGTCCTTAGCATTCAGTATATTGTTTTTACCTTCATTAGATATAGATTAATGTAGTCTAAATAAAAAGTTTGACGCCAGAAAGTGTGTTTCGTCAACAAACTTTGGCGAAAATCATATTGTTCTACATAATATAATATGGTAACACCTTGATGAGCTCCAGCTTTTGTATGTGTACAATTTATAGAAGTCTTAACACTTGCAAAGAATTAATTGACATAAAATTCTACAAGCAAATTGCATGGTTCTACCAGCTTATTGTGATATGTTGTCAACCATTGTAGTACTTGTTTTTATATAGTAAACTGTGTTATAGTTTGTCCTCAGATCATGCTTAGCATGTCTAGTAATTATGTCGTATTGTAAGCAAAAAGTCACCCCAAACAGGTCCATCTTATCCGACATTATCACGTTTTAACTTGGCCTTTATTTGCATGATTATTAATCGGTTGTCATATGCTGTGTTGTGGTAGGTGCTGAAAAAGTTTGCGAGGTTCGAATATCAAACCTGGGTGTTTGTCCCCAGGGCGCAAAAAATGAATGCCATCTCTTCTTATATACTTGTCAGGATATAATACGGAAAACTGGTATCAATCTACTGTAGTTGATATGTTTGAAGAGTGTAAACTCCCTTTGAAGATGTCAAAAAAGATGCACATTATGTCCGCTTTGGAAAGCAAATTTTATGTCCCTTTACCCAACTAAATATATTAAACTTGTGAGTAGTCAAATATCAAAACTATACTAGTATTCATCCTTTTAAGACACATTGTTTGAGATTTTAACTCAAGACCTGATATCGCAGAACGCCGAACGGGCAAACAATGAACATCTAAAAAACGTAATCGTATAGTGTTAAATCTGATTGTTTAAATAGATGGTTGCATGTTTGTAGGTTTCAATGGATCTACTTGTATGTATTGGTGGGCATACATACCGGGAGGATTGGAGTTGCACTTCGATTTAACACTATTTAAAAATCACTGTCTGGATTTAGTGACCAAAAATTTCCATTAAGTTTTTAATTAAAGGGTTTTAGGATTGCCAACGTTTTGATAGCCGTAATCGGTTTTGTTGTAACTTTCTGAAATTTAGGTTGCTATGCAACATCTTAACTACTTGGCTTTCCTATTATGGCGCAGAAAATTTTATAACCTTGGTATCTTTAATGAAACGTATCATAAATAATTATATATCAGTGACCTTGATTATAAACTAGTTCTAAATGTTATGTCTGTGTTATTAGAGTATGAAAAGAAATAGGCAGTATTTGGGATCGTTTTAACAAGTTACCTACAAATATTGGAGATTGTTACGTTTGACCTTTTTAAGTGATCTGAGTTTTCAGACAAATATATTTATAAAATAATGTTGTGATCATGAAAATGTTTCAAATGTTAGAGGTATTAAGCAACCATCAATCAGTTTAAAAGACAAATCCTTATCGATATTTTACATGTATATGAATTTGAAAAAGTCTAATACAATGCAGAATGTCTAGTTTTTGTTTGACTGATTGATGAAATTCATCTGAACCCAAATCAATGACAATATGAGTTCATTCCAAGAGAACTAATTTCACTTGAGGAAATGACTGAATATTATATCGCCGTTGTGACTGTGGAAAGACAGTGATTTATGGTCCTTGGTACTTACTATTTTGTCTTTACCTTCATTAAATATGGATTTATGTAGTCTAATAAAAAGTTTGATGCCAGAAAAGCGTGTTCCATTAAGACACTTTGGCGAAAATCATATTGTTCTACATTAATATAAAATATGGTAACACCATGAGCTCGAGCTTGTGTAAGTGTACGATTTATAGAAGTCTTAAGAAAAATAGCAAAGATAACCGACCGAACAACAAGAGCCAAAAGTAAAGGGACAGTTACAAATCCGGATATAGACAAACGCAAAACAAAATACCAAAAACACAAAAACAGAAATAGAGTAACCCGAACCCAATAAAACCATGGGTGCACTCAGGTGCTCCAAACGAGTAAGCAGTGCCTACCTCTAATTAGACACCCGTCGAGTTACTCATTGTCATGTCCAGGGAAAAGTCAAATCCAGAAATAGGAATCATTACCTATGACTCAGATCGTATTTGAGACACTGATTTCCCATAACGATCAATTAAGTCATGGTGACGACCGTAGAACTTCTGGAGAGATAACATCAACCTAGGTGCAACAAACCCATGTTTGAGTAGTTTAGCAGTCAACAGCAGGGATCGGTCTAGAAAATCGGAATACCGATCGCAGGATCTCGAATAACGTATAAGTTGTGAAATGTACACACCATACGCTGGAGCTGCTGGAATGTTGCTGTTAATGAACATTTAACACTTAACACTTGCAATTGATTCATGGACATAAGATTCTACAAATCGTTTGGTTGACTACTTCGTGAATGAGATGTAGTTCTACCAGTAGATGGTGATATGTTGCCAACTTGTTTTTATATAGTGAAATGTGTCATAGTCTTTCTTCAGTTTATACTTAGCATGTCGAGTTATTATGTTGTATTGTACGCAAAAAGTCACCCCAAACAGGTTCATCTAATTGGACATTATGACGTTTTAACTGATTTTGGTCTTTATTTGCAATATTATTAATCGGTTGTCATATGATGCGCTGTTTTAGGTGCTGAAAAAGTTCGCATTGTTTGACCATCAAACCTGGGTGTCCATCTCTTGGTGGCAAATAATGAATGCCATCTCGTCTAAGGCTTGTCAGGATATAATACGGAAAACTGGTATCAATCTACTGTAGTTGACATGCTTGAAGAGTGTAAACTCCCTTTGAAGATGCCAGAAAGATGCACATTGTGTCCGCTATAGAAACCAAATTTTATGTCCCTTTACTGAATATATTAAGCTTGTCAGTAGTCAAATATCAAAACTATACTAGTATTCATCCTTTTAAGACACACTCTTGAGATTTTAACTCAAGACCTGATATCGCAGAACGTCGAACGGACACAGTGAACATTGAAATAACGTAATTGTAGTTTTAAATCTGATTGTTTAAATAGATGTTTGTAGGTTTCAATGGCTCTACTTGTATGTATTGATGGGCATACATACGGAGAGGATTGGGAATCCTATTACTGGTTAAACACCGCTACATAAATTTCGATGTGAATTTTCCGAACCATTCGTTTATTCCCTCTTTTGGTCCCTTTCTGCTGTTTGATTTAGCAAATTTTAAGGATTTTGATTTTTTGTCGTTGAGAGATTATGCCTCAAAATATTATATGTAATGGTAATCAATATGATTGATGGAGTGGTTGGTTGCGTCTAACGAGCTTATTTTAGTTAAATTTAGAGTTACATCTACAACTAGTTTACTTTTATCGACATGTACAAAAAGGGACTTTCCACTTATTTTGGTCTCTTTTTTGCATTATTATTAAACGGTTGTAATATGCTCACTGTGCGTCCCCGGATAGCAAATAATGAACGCCATATCGTGTTAGACGTGACAGAATATAACCCAGAAACTGGTACATCAATTTACTTAAGATGACGTTTGGAGAAAATCAACTCGTTTTGAAGATGCCGAAAAAGATGTGCCTTGTTTCTGCTATAAAAATCAATTCTTGTACCAAAAATATAAAAACCCTGTTATCACAGAACGCATAACGAAAAGACATTGAACAACAAAGACGTGTTAAAATTCCAATAAGTTTAGTTCGAACATGCGTGTTAATAGTGGTTGCAGTCATTTAAAGTTTGTTAAAAAACATAATTATCGTTACTGTTAATAAAATTGTTATTTAAAGTCTGAATTCTGAGATTTGCACAATTCAACATACTGCCATTATATTAAGTTTATCACCACTCTAAATTAGGACGCGGCGGAGGTACGAGAAACATTCATTCACTAGCGCATATGCTACTTCACTGTACGAACTATCTTATTTGTCATAATCAGATCGAAGTAATGGCTTTAATTATATTCATGATTTACCCCTCGCTATCGCTCGGGGCAAAATATTCACTAATATAATGCCCACCCATGTTAAAACGACAATAAAATATGGTATCCATGAATTATTTCTTAAATATATCTTCTTGTATTGTTACATGTTGTATTTTTTAGTTGACTCCTTACCCATTGTCCGGGTTGAATGCCGCTCCATAAATTTTGACGTGACTGTTGCTAGCCATCAATATTTAAATTCTTCTTTTTTTCTCTTCTGTAGTTTGTTTTTAGCGAATTGTAGGTGATTTGATGTTTTGTCGTTAAAAGATTAATGGATTGTGAGTTGTGTGTTGTCTTATCTCCTTTTATGATGTCTCAAAATATTGTAAGTAATGGTATTCAATATGATTGATTGATTGCAGTATTTTAGCTACATTTACAATGAGAACAAATCAACGAACAATAAATAAGTTCGGGAAATATGTTTGACCAAAGGACACGCAATTTTGACTTCCATTAAAATAGTATAGTGTATTGGATAGAGCGGACAAATTTAGCCTTTTGTTGCACCTACATTGAGTTGAGACACTCTTTAAACAACGTCACTAACGTATCCCGCGGGCAAGCTTTCCGTATTGTGTATAATCAACAAGAGGGCATTCCCTATTTCCTACGTCAAGACGCGCTAGGCAGCTATAATTTAAATGATCATTGCCAAAGAGAATTCACAAAGCCATTCAAGCCAGCAAATAAACTGTTTTAAATAAATATGTGAGATTTGAGTAGTATTAATGGTCCTTTGCTGAGGAAATTTTCAAAATTTAAGGAGATATTAGCCAAACCAAATTACAAACATAGACTTATGTACCACTGAAAACACTTATACACCTGGAAAAAGGTTAAGCACCCCCGAATATTTTTGTTTTTCGTTTATTATAAATAAAGTTTAATTTTGATGATTTTGATTTTGAACAGTATTAATTCTTTAATGTGTAATTAAAAGGATTTTAGCGTTCAGGTGTGAAATTTTAATCAAACGCGCTTTTCTGTCCACGTCCCTTCATCACATGCACTATTTTTTCGTGCAACATATCGGTATTTTAATCCCGAATTTCTTATTGCGAAATCATTTAAAGTAAGCATGGCAAGGAGGCGGATATCAGAAGCACAGAGATGGCAAATCATCGGCATGCATTCTACGGGTATGTCTCAGAAAGCAATAGGACGTCAGCTTAGCTGTTATTATACAGTCATTACTGGTTTGGTCAGAAAACCCGCTGCTTGGCAATATGTCAAAGACCGTTCCCGATCTGGTCGACCATCTGTGACAACCCAACGTGAAGATAGTAGCCTTGGAAGATTGCTTAGGCGAAATCTGTTTGCAGCATGCACCTGTCTCACGCAAAAAAGGTTTCCTGGTCGTAATCTGTCAGACAGAACAGTATTGTGTTTTTAGGGATCGTGACCTGAATTTTTGTAATATACCTGACACTTATTATTCACCGCTTCTAGCTATTCTCGTCGTATCGTCTGATCGTGTCGCTTTTCGTATCGTCTTCTCTGTACATCTAACTTAGAACCGGCGCGTAATTCTGTCACAGCCGCGTAAACTCTAGAGCGCTCTTCCTCCCAAAAGGAGTCTACGATGAATCCCGAGAAGCATCGGTGATGGCTGTGGTGACGAAGGTACCGAAAGAATTCACTTCTTAAAAATGGAGGAGGCTACCCGCTGGACATCAAGGTGGGCTTGCTGGCTAGTAATCTTTCAGTGAATTATTAACAAAACAATTAATCAATAATATTCACATTTGTCTGCTAAGTAAGAAAATAAAATATGGCGTTCCAGCCTCTCAAACTGGTTGATAAGTTCCTTTGACAATTGGTTTGTTGAATGCTTGAAGGAAGGGGGGAATACTGCAAAGAAAATCTAACTACTCTTGACACCCCTGCTCCGGTGCCGATCTGTCCATTCCAATTTCTCCTACGGCGCTCACCCTTTGTGAACCTATCAGTTCCAGGAACTTTTTGCGTTGTTCCTGTCAGCCGACTGACCTTCTTAGGATGGACTCATACTGCCACCTTCCACTGGTCCTAAATGGGTATCGTCTTAGGTAATAATCGGGGTCACAGTAGATTAGGAGGGCTCCAATAACATTGACTAGGACTCTTTGGGGCCGTTCCATCTGGATCCAGTCTCCATACACAGGTGCACATTACCCAGTAACCTCTTACTTCTCCTGTCTAAGTGGAGGTGGGAATCAAAGACATCCCAAGCTTCCTATCTAGATATGTCAAGCTCCTCTGATCTATCGTCACTGTCGGTTTGTTTTTGGTGTTCTCCGATGTAGGACTTCTCTAATGTCAGGGGTAAAACCCTTAAACACCACCGTATACCTCATGTCGCCGATGGTTACTGTCCCTTCTTCCTCCACATCCTCGATCTGGTGATCGGCTATCTCGTCTGGGTTGCCACACAAATTCACAGTAACTACGACCTTTCTCTTGTCCTCTCCCAAGTCGTCACGCTCGTCACACTCTGGTTGTCTTCAGTTCACAACCAACCTCATACTGGTGGAAGATTCCCCTCTCTTTCTTTTCCTTCCAGCTAGGCTTTCAAAATTATCTGGACCAATCATGAAGCCTGGCCCATTCGATCATGGTTGATCACTAGAATTCTGGTTCGCATCACCTCTTGCCTTGTCTGTAAAGTTTCGCTGGCAATTCTGTGAGCTTCCTGCATACTAGTTGTTTGCTTTCCCACATAGTCTTCTTCATCCTCAAACTGTTCACCTGAGCTTGGTTTGAATACAAGGTCAGCTGGGAGGTTCAATTCTCTTCCCAACATCATCTTGTCAACTGAAGATCTTACAGGCTAATCTTGCTGACGTTCACTGACAAAACATCTAACGGCATCCATCAGGGTCCTATTATATCTCTCTACTTGCCCATTGGCAGATGATCTGTAAGGAGTGGTCCTGGTCTTATTAATACTGAGCAACTCACACATAGCTTTAAATAGTTTTCCCTCGAACTTTCTATCTTGGTGTGTGTAGATGGTGAAAGGACATCCGAATCTTGCGAAGAACTCATTGCTCATTGACTGCTGCCTTCCTTGGCTGTAATTTCTGCCTTCTGCGATGGAAGAGGGATACTTTTACACCATTTAGGAAATTGATCCACCATGACTAATATGTTATTGTTTCCTCTGCGCGTTTCGGGAAGGGGTCCAAGGAAATCTAGGTGTACTCTCTCCACGCGAGCACCGGCATGGAACTTCGTTATTGGCGCCTTGGCTTTTCGTGGTGGTTTCTTGTACCTACTAGTATTACATTTCTGACAAGCCTTGACAAACTTTTCTATAAACTCATTCATGCGATACCAATAATACCTTGCCTTGATTCGTTCTCTGGTGCTTTGTATTCCTTGGTGTCCTGTACATACCAAATCGTGGTTCAGACTAGTCAGCTCTTCCTGATAAATCTTATGGCACCACTAATCGCTTTAGTCCGTTCTTTGAAGATGTATACAAAAGACCTTCAGGATTTAGGCAGAAAACTCCTTATTGACCAGATATTTCATTGCTGCCGGACTACTTATTGCTATTTGGTCTTGTGATGGTCCTTCCCTTTTCTGTAACAAGTGGAGTATCAACTTTAAGTCATCGTCGTTGTTCTGAGCTTCGATGATAACCTCTGGCGAATATTTCTCAAGGTAACAACGAGTGTCATTTATCTCTACCTCATTTTTCATCTAGGTTTCAACTCTTGTTTTTCTTGTCCTCTATTTGTTTATCACTGAATGGCTCTTTTAGATCTGCACTTTCAGTTTTAGTGGATTGTTGTCTTATCTCCTCTTGCAGGCTACTCCCTCTTCTGATAGTTACCATCTGTACCTGACATTCCCTTAATATTTCTATGTACTGGTTTATTCCCAGATCGGAGTCTTTGTCTCTGTCCCGTTCATGAAATAACATCTCGAGGCTATCAGTTTCCAAACCTGGATACTCAAGAGTCTTATTTCTCACGGATTCCTCTATGGCCAGTAATTTAGGTCCTTTGGTAGATCCTTTCTCTTCTGTCTAGCTTCCCTTTTCCAGCTTCTGTGTCTACTTTCTAATGCTTCACATTGCCCTTAAACTAACTGTTGGTATAAACTATCTTTAAAGTGTGTAAGATAAACTTCAGACGTTGGTACAAAAGTATTTTGTAACTTTTTGGCACAAGATTTAGCTTCTTGTTTAACTTTATCAGTTTCAGTAAGTAAATTATCTTTCATTGTTCTACTTAGCTACATTAAAGATAGGATTTTTTTTATATCTTTGTCTAATGCTACTAAATCTATAACAAAAGTTCCTAATCTTTCAATATCTATTTGCAACAAGTCTTGAACTAGCTGGGACCTTGTCTCTCTGTTCCTACTCACTGTACTTTGTTGTACTCTAACCTTGGACAACTCTACTGTATCATCTATTTCCTTGGAGAAGATATTCCAACTACGATAAACATTCATGCAGTGGGAGCACATTCGGCATGGTAAATCGGTCGGTGCCACATGAATCTCCTTGCATGGGTTTTCTACTTGGTATCTGGAAAAAACATGTGTTTTGACCCACTTCTGTGACGAATTTCCATGTTGTATTGGCTCAGCAACTCAAACCACCTCACACGCTGTCCTTGGGGTCACGAAAGTTCATCACCCATTTCAAGCTATTATTGTTTGTTCTCACAATGAATCCCCGTCCTAATAGGTATTGTCTATAGTGTTGAGTGAACCTGACAACAGCGAGGAGTTCCTTGCGGGTGGTACAATAACGGCTCTGGGCTAGTGACAAAGTAAAACTGCCATAAGCTATCGTTCTTTCTTGTCAATTTTGAACTTGGATAAGCTCTGCCCTAATGGCTTTATCCGAGGCATCTGTGTTCGAAATGAACATATCATCCTTGTTTGGAATGGTGAGGACTGGAGTGCCTCTCTGAGTTGTTCATATGCACTTCGTTGTTCTGGGCCCCATTTTCATGACTTCTTCTTTATAATCTCAGTCAGCTCATTCTGGTGAACTAGAATAACCCATGTTTGGTTATGAATGCGGTATTTGGCTTGTCTTCGTCGTTCATCTTTACCTGGTAGTAGGCACTGTTTGCATCAAGCATTCTTCGATGAGAGGCAATGGGAAAATTTCCTTCTTTGTCACTTCATTCAGCTTTCGGTAATCTATTGCATATCTTACCGAACCGTCACGTTTGCGGATCAGAACCGGAAGGGAGGCCCAATCTGAGGTTGAAGGTTCTATAACGCCAGTATCTAGAAGTTTGGAAGTTTGTGTTTTTTCTCGTCTTTCTCAAACCCAATTGGTGTGCGTCTCCATCTTTGATGGATTGGTTTCGCTGACCCGGTGTCGATTGTGTGTTCCACCTGATGAAATTGACCAAGATCAATAACTTGCTGTAGTGCATCTCCCTCCTCCTCTAAAAATTGTGTTCTAGCTGAATTCACTAACTTACCCAAGTCTTCATTTAATTCTGTATGCTCCATGGTAAGATTGACTTGTCGGTCTCGTGCTGTTTCTTCAGATTCCATCTCCTCCACTTTGCAAGCTTGAGCTATGACTCTGCCTTTCTTTAATGTGTATGGGTTGTCAGATGTATTTATAATACAGAGTAGAACCACCTGATTCAAAGAAGCATCTTGGCATTATTAGAGGTGTCTTCTGATGGTTGTTCTACGATGAAACTTTCAAGGTTGGCATCTAGCTTTCGCTGGACTTGAACTACTGAGTTAGCAGGCACTACAGTCCTACGAGAAAAGAAACTTTCGCAACCCTGCTCGTCCTGCTCCATAATATGTTCTAAATTCTTCTCCATGTAGGGACAAAGTTCTTGTATTCCTCTTTAAACCATCACAGCTTTCTGCTCATCTAGAAAGTCTAGCCTAAGGAAAATGTTATCATCTATGGGTGCTACACAAACTGTCGGGAAACTCTGCTTTCAAGTTTCAACAGGACCTACCAACATGATATTCATCTTCATTCCTCTTCCTGCCATGCATGCATGATTGATTGCCACAAAACCAGTGGTTTCTCATCTAACTTTTCATAAATCCTATCTGAAATGATTGTCATTTCTGCAGCAGAGTCTAAGACTGTGACCAATCTGTAGTTATTCACGTAAACAGGAACTCTGAGCATTTTTGCATCTCCCGTCTTCATAACGGATAATGTTCTTCCCAACTATCCATGATCTCATCCGGAATCTCTTTGTCAATAGGGTGTTGTGTTCTGTTAGGGTCTTCTAGCCTTTGTTCTGATTTTTGCTGTGTTGGTTGATTTCATGTCAAAATTTCTTCCTAAGTTTTCTTCATTTTCTAATTTCTTTTTTCTAATTGCAATGTGTGTTCGCCAAGGGGGATTCTTGGGTACCTTGCTTTTGCTGAGTTATTGTTGAATTTACTACGATGAGGGATTCCATTGGCACAGGAATATCAACGTGGACTGGTGAAGGTGTGGTATCCAGGGCAATCTCAATTTTATCAGTCATTTCACCTTTTTCATGCTTCTGCTCTTTACCTTTTTCTTCATTATTATTTAATGGTGGGTAATAATATTCATCGCGGGTCGGTTTTATCCCACTCTGACCGACCCTTACTTTTAAAGGCTTCTCTTTTTTTTTCATTTTTCCCTGGCCTTTGTCTCTTTGCTTAGATTTTTCTTTAAACAGTGTCTTGCAATATGGACATGTCCTCCACAGTTGTAAAATCTGAATGATCCTCCTTTCTGTGAACCATGCTGTTTTTACTGTACATTGGAGACTTTCTTTTGTAATTCTTGGAGGGTGGCATTAGTTGTTTCTTGAAATATGGACATGCTCTCTACTAACCTTGTTATTTGGTCCTCCATGGTGGGCGTATTATCCTCCTTTTGTCTAACTGTTTGACACAGTGGTTCAGGATACCGACTTTTACCTTTTGACCCATAAATTGTAGTGTCCAAATGTTGGCTGAGTTTAACTAGCTGGCAGGCTTCCTCAATGGTCTTAGGTTTTAGCACGATTTTCCGGCTTCTTTGTCATTGGGGGGCTTGCAAAAATTTTGTGATAATCTGTGTCTGAATATAATGATCTGGAACATCCCGAAAGCTTTGTCGGCTAAACTGGATAGCCCATTCGTTTGTGGTTTCTGTGGGGCTTTGTCGGGAACTGTACTTGAAGTGTTTCCATCTCGTTAGCATGGTTGAAGCGTTGTTCCATTTTCTGTATTCATTCCTCATAGGTAACATCTCAATTGTGTCTTATCAGATTGATGACATATCTGCTAGCTGCCGCTGTAAGACACACAGCTGATGTCTTCGTTCTAAAACATTCCATCTTGAATAGTCAGCAAATATATCAATTTCACAAGAAAAGATTACCAGTCATCGCTTTTGTCGCTTCCATCAAATTTGAATGATTTAACCATTGTTGGTGGTTGTTGTGATGGTCGTGAACTGCAAGACATGGATTGAGTGTCTGCGATGAGAGATTGATGTGGTATTTGTTTGAGGTCTGATGAATGTCGAAATAAGTTGTCTCTGCGTATTGGTGTCACTGTTGGGTTTCTTGTGGGGGTGTAAGACTGGGTTGGTACCTGTCTGTCAACGGTAGGGCCTGGTCTGGGTATATAATGTTGACTTTGTCTGGTAGACTTAATGTTCCGGTTTGTCATTATTGGCGCCGATTCTCTTGGTGCTTCCCCTTCCCTCTCTTGAAAAGGTGTGGTCCTGCTCTCTTGTCTAGGAATGGAAAGGGCTGTGGCTTGCTGTGTCACTTGTCTTGGTGTTGATGTTGCGCACTTCACCCTTCTTGGATTGTTGTTGACTGGCATCGCATATCCATGGTCTTCAACAATATCAAAATTTTGTGGTCTTTAAGTGGACGTCTTCGCTGAATGAAGGTCTGCTACTTTCATGTGTTGTTAAAACAACTTGTTGCTTGTCTGTTTGATTCTTTCTAGCTCATCCAATACTATGCATCCAATATCCAAACTTTTTGCATGATCTTTGGCAGTTGAAAAATCTATGAGGTTAGCTATTCTTTCCATCTTAATGTGCGGTATGGTCGCCAGCAATTCTAGGGTTATGTCGGAGGTTTTCTCAGCTCCCATATTCTAAAGGCTGTTGCTTTTCCCACCAATGGCAGAGCTAACAAGTCATCATAGCTACACACATCAATTTGTAATTTTGGCATAGATTCAGCCATGATTTCTATATTTTCTGATCTCTTGTCAATCAATTTAACTTTAACCAATAATTGATTACTTTAATTTGTAAAATTGATTTTACCGATTTTTACTCTGACACACAATAAATGTATATTTCAGAAAATATGTGTGGGACAATTATTCCAAGTAATGTTTTATTTTGCCATCTCAAATTGTCTATTTTTTTTTCACATTTCATGAAATTCACATCTATGTCATTTATTGTATGACTCTCATCAATTTTTATTTTCACGTCAATCTGTATTCGATTGCATCAAATGGCGAACACGTGGTTTTATGGCGGATGCAGTCTGCTGAGAATTTTTTCGTGTTGTGTATGTCAAACAATTCAGGCACTCGCACTACCAATTTATATTGTGTTTTTAGGGATCGTGACCTGAATGTTTGTAAGATACCTGACACTTATTATTCACCGCCTCTAGCTATTCTCGTCATATCTTCTGATCGTCTCGCTTTTCGTATCGTCTTCTCTTTAGATCTAACTTCGAACCGGCGGGTAATTCTGTCACAGCCGCGTCAACTCTAGAGCGCTCTTCCTCTCAAAAGGAGGCTTGGTGTTGAGTCTACGATGAATCCCGCGAATCATTTAGAAGCCCAACTACAGTGGGAATGGCGACAGATAACGCTTTAACAAATTAGACATCTTACTGGCAGTATGCGACGGAAGGTTGCAGCAGTCATTCATATACCCGATATTGACCCTTAGACGACTAATTTGGTGTTTATGATTGACGTTTTCAAGTGTGATTGGACAATTAAATACCAGTTTGGAGCTTTCGGTAAAAAAAACGTTTTAAAGACTATGTGAAAGACCGTCCATATTTTGATGAAATGATATGTAAATAAAATAATGAGGTTTTTTTTTGTTAAATTAATGTTTCATGCACATTTTTGTTTGCTATAAATTAAAAACGAATGGCAGTCCAGGATGAGTCCAAAGGTGTTCGAATATGTCTGACTTGAAAAAAACTATTGGGTGCTTAACATTTTTCCAGGTGTATAGTATAGTTGTACATGTCACGAGAAATAAACGTTAGGGACCTGAAATAGATACGATTTAAATAAACGCGGATAAGATCTTTGTAAATTACCCATAATTGGAACATTCAATCAGTAATATGTATACTCAAATTGATGCATTATAAATATTTTTCACTGAAAACATATTTGACGTGTATGATGTACAAATGAATGATACTGTAAAATAATAAATAGTTTGATTTATCATGAGTTTGATTTTTTTTCTATTTTAAATACTGGTTAGATAGTTGCCCCTTGAAATACCGAAACCTACCGAAAACAAATATTGTTTAAAGGTGTATTTTTAAAGAAACATTGGTGCTGTATATCAACACATGCTTTTTGACATCATTTTGTATAAAACTGAAGAACATCTCTTTTATATACCCACAATTGAGGTTTGAGGATAACTGCGGTGGGGGAAATGACGAGGTCCATGCACGAGTTTTTTCAGAATCTATGTTGCTTTTACCTTATAAGGGTAAGAAATTTCAACCATAAAACTGACAAAACGTATTGACCCCTGAAGCATGAAAGCTCGTTTCTTTAGCGAAAATTCTATTTAGAGTTCATGCTTCATACTTAGTGTAGTAATGCTTGTTACCAAAGCAAAGGAAACACGGACTGTTTTGAAGCCAACAAATTACTTCATACACGCTGTAAAGATTATGTCTCAAGAAAAATCAGTATCTTCTCTTCTGGAACCACAATTGACTTTAAAGTATTATATGTTTGTAAAGACATTTTTAAAGATTCAGCGTTTCATCCGGTAACCTCCATTTTGGCAATCAAAAATGTTCCGTTCTTCAAAATGTTTCATTCATTCATTTGATACTACTGAAAAATAATGTTTTTAAAACTTGCTCCTGTGTTGAATAAATAAATCTGCAGATTTTGTATGGGCAGTTTATAAAAGAAACAAGATGGTCGTTATAACGAGGGTTAAATATATAACTAAAATTATGCAAATCCAAAAATGGATAATTTTAAAGTAGATAAATTGGATTGTCGCCTCAATATATACTAAGGTTGTATTGTTGATTTGTTCGTCAACAGTACAGCAGTCAGTTTGAGACTATTCAATAACATCTTAGTAGAAAATTGACTTCAAAATACGTCATATTATTGTTAAAGATAAGGGTCGAATTCATTGATTTTCAAAATATTTATGCTGAGCTTTCTACTGTGAATTCACAGCAGCAGAAATTTAATCTTAGTAGAGTTGTTATTTCAGTTGCTACATGTAGTTATAAATGTGTTTCTCTGTAAGGGGTCGGGTTTGTTTTCCTCATAGTCAAAATGAGCTTTTAGAAATTAGCATTTTGTTTGTTCATCATATTCTATTATTTTCAACTTTAGTTCATGTACGAATTACATCATCAGTAACTTAAATACAAATTTATTTTACAAAATGACAAAGGAAAACTGTTTACTTGTTATATATTCCGTGCTACCGTTGTGGGGGGTTTTTTGTTTTCGTTTTAATATAATTACATCTTAAAAGACGTACAGAGCGCACTTAATCATAACAATTATAACTCGAATTTAGTTTATAGATGTTGAGAAATCATACAAAATCGCACATTCATTTTAAAATTCAAATATACATATAAAATCAATCCACGCCATCCAGTTTTGTATATTGTAAAACACCTTTACTCATCCGTACTGAGTGCAAGAAAAAACTGTGCTGAATAATATAGTATCATCACGAAAAACTCGGCAAATGGTACGGAAAACTTCCATTTATCAACGGCTATAATTAAATCTGACATGAGGAAGAGTAAGCTTCCAACACATGCAGCAAACGCGGGAAAAGTCTGTAATCGTTCGTATGTATTAGTAGCTCTCCAAGACATAATGAATATAAGGGTTAAGTATAACATCACCAGTGCTGACATTATTACATTATCGATACTTTCCAGGAGAGTAATGCCGATAGCAACAGCTCCAAGTATATATAATGTTCTTAACCTGCTAGGACGACTGGACGGTTCAAAGGCCAGTATATAGAACAGGTGCGCTACGGCGAAACTTAGCATTCCAGGAATGAACAAAGTAGTTCTGGCCACTAAAAATGCATCTCCAAGACTAGATGTTAAAAGTCCAAAGATAATAAACTTTTTATAATCATAATCTACTAACGTATTAATGTTTCCTTTCACGGTTGATCGAACAAAATACGCCAATGACCATACTGGGAGAACTTTGAAGAAAGCTGCTCCTATAGTGACTGGTGGATATCCGAGAAATGGCTGATACAAGAAGAAGTATAACAGTAGTGTCCCATAAAAGGGGAACAGTGTACTCCTAGGTAAATATTCTTTTAACTTCGATTTCATGTCCATTTTCTGAAACATGTAATGTTTATTTATAATCAACCACATTCTGTTTACTTGGCATATATATTACAAAAAAATTGTTTGACCGGAATGATTTAAGTATATAAATAGAATGGAATATGTAAGCAGTAAAATGCGATTTTAAATATTATTCTTATGTTTTAAGTAGACTTTTAACGAACCAATAAATCTTGGAATAAAACATTTCCAAAGAAGTAGAAAATTATTTTAACCTTACCGTAACGAATACATACACCCGTATGTCTCGGTCTAATTGTCTCTCACATGATACGAACTTACCTGAATGTTATCGGTATATCATTTGATATATTTACACGAACTGACGTAGACATAATATTTTATGCACATAAGAGGTTACGTAAGCTTTAAAGTTTACCTACTGTCGTCTAAAAATAAATATTCCTTTCAATAATCTTCTTTGATTTAGAGGTTTAGTGTAAGCTGCTCACTTCTTGTTAAGCGAAATAAATGAACGAAGGTGAATGTAATTTTGGTTAACAACTATCAACAGTTCCATTTTTGTTTGAACAAATTAAGATTTTATTGTTTTGACGAAACTTACACTATACAATAATCTCCTCCACAACATCAGTTTGATCGGTTTTATCAAGAAACTGATGAGTAAGCTTAATTCTGCAACAACTGATACATGGGTGTTCCATATCCACCCCGAGACATTTCATCCCGATACGCGGGATAAGATTGATATGGATTAAAAAACATTTTATTATATATGCAAAATCTCAGTATAAATGTACTAATAATATGATGCATATGTATATAGAGCCCTTCTTTAGGGGAAATAAAATTCTAATTTCTGATAATGAGATGTTTGTATATGGTATTAAAGATCACTACCGAATAATAATAACCTTCTGTTTTGTGGTGCTCCTTCACCCTTGAATGTTTAGCCCCGTCTTTGAAATGTTTAACGAATCTATGAACAGCATACTTATAGTATATTTATGTTTCTTCCGCATAAAATTAGTACTATAAAAATCGATTACGGTCGATACTTTCAGTAATCACCGCTATATTTATATCTTTATTGTTCAGTAATGTAAACAAGTGTAAAATGATATTTACACTTTAACTTTTACTTTAATGTTTAACTTTTGTTAAAACAATGATTGCTTAGTTCTGTTCATTAAATATGCCATAGCATGCAAACACACACACGCACACGCATCCACGGGCGTAGCAAGCACAAAATGAAGTATATGCAAAATATCATGATAGTCTTGCACACTTACTAGGTGCTTTTATGGCAGTGGATCTGGGTCCCAGAAGCTCCGATATAAATGACGCCAAATCTTGCATCCGGTCGTTTCCTGTCACCTCTGGTTAATAAACTAATAAAAACATTTTTTGTTGTTTTCTTTTGACCGCAATGTACGTAGCTGCGTTTTTGTGTACGAATTGCTACGCCCCTGGCATCAAAATAAGTTGTAAACAAACATGCACGTCAGTCTAAATTGGGAAAAGTGACTCTAAATGATATAATTATAATGTAATACGTCTTACCGTACAATATCAAAATCACACATTTTGCAAAAAGAGATCACTTATACAGAATGGCCGATCATGCTAGAAACTGATTGTCTCTTACAAATAACGCTTGACTGAGGTAAAAAGCCAATGACCAAGATGTTAACCGCTGCAAGTCTGTGAAGGATAATTTCAAAAGTATTGATCTATCTATAACGAAGTCTGTATTGTGTGTAGATGTATTATATCCTGTCGATTGATTAATTGCATCCTTAACAACGTGCAGCCAATTCATGATAGAATACAACGAATATATAATTAAGATAATTCACAATGAAGAGTAGGCAAGAGCTTGTTTACATCTAAACAAGAGGTTTTTTAAATCTGAAAGTATCTACACTACATCGTTATACTTTTTTTTAGATACATACACGAAATTTTATTTCTTTATCTAGTTACGCATATTATGTCTTTCCCTCTCCCTCTGTACAATTCCCTTTTGTGCAAACTCGCTTCTTAAGTTGGCCGACTTGATGGCTAAAATGGCTTCTATTATTTATTAAGGTCTTTCTCACTATAGTGGAAAGACCTTCTTGTCTTTCTTATTTTTTTCTTCTTCCGCGGAGGATTGCCAAAAAGGGTCTCTACATATCATTTCGATACTTGGTACCAGGATGTGATTATGCCTTTTGAACCGTGCAGAATTTTATGGAACTAACGAATTTCTTAACGTAGCAGAAATCCTTAGCAGCTTGTTTGACTTTGTTTTAAAAGTAACAGACATTTATGTTTATTTGAATAGGTTTAAAAGCTAATTTTTAGCAATATCATGGAGTCCATTTTTTTCAAATTGGTGAAAACTCCCCACCTCAATCAGGAAAACTGGCAATCCTGGTCAATAAATGTCGAGCACACCTTGTCAGTAAGACTCGAAGTCCTAACTTTAATGACAATCTACCTTTATCACTTGACCACTCAGTCCCCAAAGTAACATAAGCGTCGGCGATCACTCTTTTCTAGTTGATGAGAAATATCATCAATGAGATTCCTGGCACTCAAGCCATTACAGTAAAAAAATGGATTCACAACCAGAGTCAATAGGTCAGGGGTAGCATTTACTTTGTTCTTTGAAAATATATGTGCACATGTGGCAATTATTAATGACACTAATGGTTTTCTAATCTCTTCAAGTTTGTGACATACAAGGACAAAGTGTTCTACTGTTTCGTATTGCAGATTGCATAGATTACAAGTTTTATCGTAGTTGACATTGTTGAAATATGCTCTCTTAGACTGAAGTATATATGAACCTGTGATGATCTTTAAACGTATTGGAACTTTGGCAATGTCTGAGTTCTTCACTGTATTTGTTCTAGTTATAGGGTGACATTTTCCTATAGTGTACAACCACCAATCTTTCCCAATGAGCTGTATAATTTGGATTCTTCCAGCATTGAGGATTTCTAGTATTTTTCTACATTTATTTTTACAGTTTTTTTCCATATTTCTTTCTGCGAGTTCTTGGTGTCGAAGAGAAGTAAATATGGATCCCCAAGTTCATATTTGATGAATAACGTTTTGATTTCAATAAACCAACTATTACTTTTCCGATTCTTTATAGATAGTTGTCTTTCTGCCACTTCCCACTCTGTGGCAGATGATCCTGCTCTACATATACTTCCAAAGAGGTTCAAGGCCTTATGTATTTCAGCTCGTGCAGGTAGTAGACCAGATAGTATGTAGATTGCTGGATCAGCTACTGAGCTCGGGAGTGACAAGACTTGCTTTATGACTTTTTTATAATGCTTATCCAGAGTATCTAAATTTTTTCCATTTGGAAGAAGGACGTCTAGGCCGTAGAACATAATCGGGAAGACAAATGTTTTCAGGAGACAGACAGATGTTGTTGGATCTAAACCATTTTCCCCATGTAAAACAGTATGCATTAGACTATATAGGGCTCGTCTGGCCTTTTTCAAGTTTTCTTCAATTGTGCTTGCTGCAGAGTTGATGCAATCTCTCTGTATACCAATGTGAGAGGTTCTTTGTACAGTCAGCAGGTCTTTGTTATTCATTGTCCAAACTTCACTGGCAAAATTAATTTTATTACTGGTTTTGACAGGTAATATAACGCTTTTTGTTGGTTGTAATAAGTAGGCTTCTCGTTGGCTGTAGTCATATGCCATGTCTATTAATACTTGGATTTCTAATGGATTGTTTGCGGCTAGTGCAATATCGTCAGCACATGTAGGAGCACATACGTTAATATTACCGATTTTTCCTCCAATTCCTGAGTTTGACATGAAATCCAGTAGTTGGTTTATATATATTTTGTATAGATCTGCACTCAATGTTCCTCCTTGCCTGACTCCTTGATTGATTGGGAAAGGTTCAGATAATTTTCCGTTCCACTTGATTCTTGTTGTTGCATTCTTATAGAGATTGTCAATTAATAGTAGGTCTTGACTTGAAATTCCAGTATGATATAGTTTACGTATTAAGTTGTTGTGCCTTACTACATCAAAAGCGGATTTTGCATCTAACATTCCAAATATAGTAGGTTTTTTGAGGTCCCTATTTTCTCTTTCAAATTCTTCCAATAGTAATGAAGCAATTAATGGTGCAGTATTAATGGTAAAGCCTCGTTGTAGTGGATTTTGAGGCTTTAATATAATATTCTTTATTCGCTCTTTGATTATAATTTCCGCTAATTTTGAGATGGTTGGGGTTATAGTAATACCTCTATAGTTCTTTGAATTTGTTGGATCTCCTTTGTTTTTATAGATAGGTGTAAGCGTACCAATTTTAAGCAGATCCGATATCTGAACATGCTTAAATGCTTCATTCAGGACTGAACATAGGGTATTTTTGAGTACATCTCCACCATGTATTAAAGATTCTGCAGTTATTCCATGAATGTCTGCCGATTTATTGGTATTCAACATTCTAATGGCATTGTCAACTTCTTCCCTCAATATTTGTTCATGGCAGTATGTTTCATTACATATAAAGATAATTTGCTGATATTCTGTGTCAACTAAATTAAAGTATTCAGTATCGAAAGTATGTGGATCAGATTTTTCTACTAAGTCTGCGAAGTGCGATCTCCAACCAGAGAGTATATCATTGCCTTCATATAATTGATCATTAACATTTAGGTGTTTAATACATCGATTCAGTTATCCACGTTGTTTTCGTATTAATGTGTGGAACAATTTGGAGTCCATAGTTCTAGCATTTATTATTTCTTCCCTGTCAATTACCCTTTGTATGGCAACTTGCGAACGGCATGCCCTTCGTAGCTGGTATGTTGTTTCTTTCTTGTTGATTAACAATGCATTAGATGGATCTTGTGGTTTGCCTGCATGTTTCCATTCCCCGAACGCTTCCTTCTTAGCTCTGGGAGAGTTGTATACATCTTGTGTAAATATTTGTAATTTTGGTTTACGTTTTTTCTTTTTTTGTTTTGGAACGACCTTTTCCATTGAGCTTTTTATGGCACCATTGATATTCTCTATGGCAGTATCTATCTCATACATGTTGTTAGTTGTTAAGTTACAGTTGTTCAGGGCCTCTGTTAGGTGTTTTTCGTATTTGAAGTGTCCACTTTGCTCCAATTTACTTTGGTCATAATAGCTGTGTCTTCTGTGGCCATCTCCATGGTGTTGTTTGAGTTGTAGCAGAATCTGATATTTGCAAGTATTGGATAGTGATCCGAGACAGTACTTGGGAGTTCTAATTTTCTAATATTTATGATGTCCCCTTGAAATCGAAGTGGATATAGGATGAAGTCTATAGCCGTACAATCTTTTCCATTTGTGTGAATAAAAGTTTTGCCAACATTGCTTGCTTTCATATTTGTATCGGACATGAAATCTGAGATATATTTACTCCTTGCTAGATTTGATGGTTGTATGATATTTTCATTAAAGTCCCCTCCAATAATTACTATGTGTGTTTGTCCAAAGGTTTCCATAACTTCAAACAGTATGTCAGTACATTCTTTAAATATATCAGTACCGTTTGGTGAATTTTTACAGGGCATATAACAGGAAACTAATAACAATTTATTTACTTTGCCAAAGAGTTCAACACATTGAATTCGCTCATTTCCTAGGTCTATTGGATGTACAAGATGGTCTAATTCTTTTCTCCAAAGAATTGCTACTCCACCATACCCGCGAGGAAGGTGTGTATTCGGAAGTGGATCCTTTTCATCTGCAGATTTTCCAATTCCGGATATATCTACATGAATCTCATTTAAAAGATGTTGTTGACATTTAAAAAGCCAGTGTTCTTGCACCAGACATATATCAAAGTATTTTATGGCCTCGTTAAAGAAAGGTCCACATGTTAAAATATTTTTACAGTTAAAAGATAAAATATTCATAAAATTGCAGGTCTTACTGTCTTGCGAGTGAGTGTCAGTATTAAAATTGATTGCACATGTCTCCATATAACCGCTCCTTTCTAGGGGTCTATTGGCTAGGTTTTCCAGTTGGGGAGGCACTTGTTGTCTAAAAAATTATTTGCAGGGGTATATTGCCGAGGCAGAAAGAATAATGGCTGTCCAGTTAGAGCATGAGGTGGTGGAATATCCTTGTAATTGATTGACGTCATACTGTTTTGGTGGTGACTGTTCTTCAGCTGGATTAATTGTTCACCGTTATAATCATTGGCTTGTTCCTGGTTTTGACTACCCTGATTGGTACACAAGTTGCTCTCGTTTCTATTAGTGTTGCTCAATGGTTTCTTATCTTTAAATGATTTTGCTGTTTGCGTTTGTTGATTGATTAGTGGAGTTTCAGATAAATCATTTTTTTGGTCACATGGTACTTGTTGATGAGTAGCATGAACAATTGGAGGTTCTTGTAGATGGACTTTCGAATGCTGCTTACTTTGGTATAAAAATGACGAATTGAGTGATATACCATCAGGAGAAGGTGTTGAATCGTAGACAGGATCATGGGAAATTAATTTGTCTAGCTCATTTTCTATCTTTGATAGTACGAAGCGTGTGACTTTTTCTCGTACTCTGTTGATCAGATCGTCAGGGTTGCTGCTGTGATAAATTATATTTTCTGTTGGATATTCATATTGATTCTGCTCATTACTGTGTACATTGGTCTTCTGTTGTTCTAGTATTGAGATTCTCCTACTTAATGTTCTAATTGTTAATTCTAGTTCTACATTTCTGCTTTCAGCTTTATGAAGCATTTCTAATATTTTCTCTTTTTCTTTTAAATCATCATTCAGCAATGATTCTCTAATTTTAAGTTGTTCTTCCTTCTTTTTGAGCCTCTGTTCCAACTGCCTCAAATCTTTCAATTTGATAGTATTTTCGCTTATATTTTCTTCGGAATTTGGTGACGGTATTAGTTTCTTTCTATTAGATGATGTGGTCTCTTTAACATTATTATGCTCATCCCTAATTATTTGATCGCCATCTATTGAACTAGGGTGTGTATCCAGTAATATATTTTTTAAGCTAGTATTTTCTTGCATGGTTGGTAATGCTGTTCAATCAAGTCTAAACTTTGCTGATGATAAGAACCTTTGCAGGCGTGGCAGGTGTTGCTGTTAGTATCAATACAAGTATCGTGGAAGTGTTGGTTGCACGATTCACACGAGACATGGTTATCCACTAAAGATTGTTGACAAGCTGTACATTCAATTTCCTCTGCTAGCATTTGTTGTACCGGAAATGGACACTAGGTGGCGTTTTTTAAATTGGAAAGTCGTCAATTTGTTAAGTTTGATGAATTTTTGCTCGACAAGGATCGCTTCCGGTCAACTTTTGTCTACTTTGTCGTTGATCAAAATTGAAAAGTTATATATCATTTTATAGCTAATGCTTAGGGGAATACGAGGCCTTATTCAAATTGTGACCGGGTTATGAGGTCTTTGAGATATTATAGTTCACAGTTGAAAATTCGAACTTTTGCTTTTGCTACCGTACTTGCTTCCGGCGGTCTTTGCTATACTTTTCTTTCATTTATTTCTTATAAACTATACATCATTTTGAAGCTGAATGAATGACCTGGGCCAAACTCTAATAGTTTTTTGACCGGGGTGAAGCATTTAGGAGAAATCTTGGTTCCAATGTGAAAATTTGATGTAGTGACACTCTCACAAATTTCACTTCCGGTCAACTTTTAGGTACTTTATTAAAATTTATTTGCAATAAACTATATATCATCTTAAAGATCTTTTAAAAATCTCCCAGAGGCACTTTTAATTTTTATTTTATGTCAAGCCGTTAAAAAGTTATGACCAAAATATATGTGTTTTTTATAATTCCGGCTTTTCCACTTCCGCGTTTTAGACCCTCCCGATAATTTGTTGTTGTTCTTTATTAAAAGGAATAAGCGTTTAACGATTTTCAGCGTAAATGGTAATCGTATTCATTGTAAATGTAGAAAAATAAAATTTCAATTTGGTGTTTCCATTTTGTCCAATAACATTGTAGTAGAAGATTGCGCCTCTCAATTAATGGCCGTTTTTTGGCTGTTGTTGTTGGGTTCTTAGTAAAATCGTTGTTGATGAAGAGTTATTTCCCGTTTCCAATATAAATATTTTTGGTTTAGTTATAATGTCAGATGGGACTTGCCTGTACCAGACCTGATCCTAACAGTGTTATAACCTTCCCCCAAAAAGTTTTATTACTTGGACCTAGTGGAGCAGGTACCTATGCTTAAAAATTGCATGTTCTTTTGTCAATAGCAAAACAATCGGCAAATGATGCAAAGTTTAATCCATCTGAATCATATTTGCATTTACGTTTATTTATTATCTTTTTTAGCTCACCTGACCAAAAGGTCATTTGAGCAGTCGCTATAACTTGGCGCCCGTCGTCGTCAGTCTTCGTCCCCGTCTTGACATCGTCGTCTTCGTCCCCGTCTGACATCTTTAAAAAATCTTCTCCTCCAAAACCACCCATAAGGGATTGCTTTGAAACTTTGCACATATCATCAGTAAAATGGGATCTCCTGTACTTGACGATCACAATACATGTATACATGTATTGTGAACAATACTTGTATTTAAATTTTGTACAAGTATTTCTCTATGTATTGTCCATGTATTGTTACCTGTATATATCTAATTAGTGGTAAATAGTTTTTTATTTTATTGTCACAATGTATTGTCACTATAAGTCTATATACATGAATTGTTTATTTTATGTTTACGGCTTCGTTAATTAAAGAAGAAAAAAAAAAACAGAGAAAAAAAACAACAGATATCAAAATTTTAACAATACAGCACTTTATTTATATTAATAAAATACATTAAACAAAACAACATCAAACATTGTCAAATATTATAAATTTAAATGTTCATACACAGCACAAGTAATCAAGGTTAATATCTTGAATACTGCAGAGAAAGTCTTTTTCATTTAAAATTATCCAGCGCTTCGAGATCTGCAAAAATGATCACTGGTGCATATGTGTTATAAAGCTCTCTATAGGAGTTATTCCCCTTAAAATGTCAATATCTTGAAGAATTGTTAGACAATTCCTTATAGGAAAGAAAAGCTAGATAAAAAAGGAAGAATTGTCAGGTTCAGGCGATCGATACAGGCTGCTGGGAGCCACTAGTCTGTTGATTTATTATTTTTTAACTTGTTCGGGTCCTAAATATAGATGAAATACCGCTGGCTGGATGAAAGCAGAAATCCACTTAATCTACTGTATAGTTCTGCTAAGGTTGTAGTTTATACAGGAGTTATAAATAAGAAGCCAATTACTAAATACCAGAGTCGACACAGCATCTATTTACCACAGAAAACACATCATCTAAATACCAGAGGCAACACAACATCTAAATACCAGAGACAACACAATGTCTAAATACCAGAGACAACACAACATCTAAATACCAGAGACAACACAACATCTAAATACCAAAGACAACACAACATCTAAATACCAGAGACAACACAACATCTAATTTTGTTTTTAATATAAATATTATAATAAATTCAATGATTATTATGCAGCAAATCTTATAATTGGTGTGAATAATGTAAGTAGTATTTTTCTGGTATTCAGGGAAAACCAGTTTGTTATATGGTTGGAAGTTGGGATGTGATGCTCTTGTGAAACCAATACCAACTGATGGATTCAACGTTGAGCAAATTAAATATCATGGGCAAATGTACATAGTATGGGACCTTAGTGGAGTCCCAAATTATCGTCCTAGATGGAGACAGTTTTATCATGGAACAAATGGTGAGATCCATTAAAAACTTTATGTTAACTAAACTGGAGTAACCTTAGTATAAGTACATGAAGTTTAACTGATGTTAACACATTAAAAATAATATCATTCCTCTTTGTTAGTAATACATTTGTTGTATTCTTTCTTGAATAAAGATAGAAAAACATTGAGATAAAAGTCTGTTTGTACATGTTATATCAGCCTGACAAGAAATCAAATTGTGATATACATGTATTTGAAATCGTCTGAATTAAAAAAGCGTCTTTTTTACCATAAATCATTATAGGTAGATATGTTATACATGTATATGTTAAGAATTATCAAAACAGTGAAAAAGGTTTCTTGCTCTTTTTGAATTGATAGACAGTAGCACATTAATATTCAGCCATCAACATTTTGGCTATATTCAAGACTTTTTTAATTAATCTTGCAACAACTTGTCCATGGGGCCTCTGTGGCCGATTGGTTAAGGTAGTTCGTCTACTATTGATCACGTGGTCTGTCACACTTAGATTGCGGGTTCGATTCTCACTTGGGGCAGGGTGTACTCGACTCCAATCTTAATTGACAAGGATTGCCTGTTTTCCTACCGCAGGTCAGGGGTTTTCTCCAGGTGCTGAAAATGGCATTAAATATCATTCAAACAAAATAACAAACAACCTGTCCAATTGGGTCTTTGAAACATCCATTTTTTATTTACTCCTTATGTGTATACATGTAATCATACTTAATATAAATACATTACACAATTAAAGTTAACCATTTTGTTGACTCGTGTGGATAATTTATTTTTTGGTATTTTACAGTGTTGGTAATTGTATTAGATATTAACAGTGAGGAAGGGTGGACATTTATGAAAACAGACATTTATAATATTCTGCAAGAGAGAGATTTGAACAAAATTCCTTGTATTGTTGTTTTCAATAAATCTGACTTATCAGGTATGATGTAACAACCAATAAATTCCATTTCCTTCATTTATCTTTGACAAACTTTTATGTTTAACTAATTTGTAAATATTGCAGTGGCTTAGCCTTTTGACAATATTCCCTGTGCATAAATAATACAAGAGCAATACAATCTACTCTTGTGACAAATTTTCCAGTGTTGAATAATACTTAAGTAATATACATATACTTCATTCATTCATTTTTTCTGTTGGACCTTGGTGGCTGTGTGGCTAAGGTTTGTTTTGTTTAAATGGTGTTTTAGCGCCACTTTCAGCAATTTTTCAGCTATACTTGTATCATGGCATTCAGTTTTTATTAGCTCACCTGCACCAATGGTCCATGTGAGCTTTTGCTTTCACTTGGCGTATGTTGTCCGTTGTAAACTTTTTCAAAAATCTTCTCCTCTGAAGCCACTGGGCCACTTTTTTTCAAACTTAGCCACAATCATCCTTAGGGTTCCTAGTTTCAAATTTGTACCTAGGGTGTTGATCAACAGACAAAGATGGCCACTGTTACTAAAAATAGAACATTGGTGTAAACACACGTTTTTGATCATTATCTAAAAAATTCTTATAGCTATAGAGAAAACCATTACTTCAAATTGATCAGCACATTAAGGTCTACAATAGTTGCTATTAGTGTGAAGTTGTTTATTGGCTTCTTGTAGGAGTTATTGCCATTTAATGACAAACTTTTTGATATTTACAATATAACTTGAAAACCATAAGAGGTAGAGTGAAACTGTAAATAGCAAAAATGATCAGCAATAAAAGCCCTACGATTCACTTTATTTGTCTGAAATTGTCAGATGACTCCTTTTATGAGTTATTGCCCTTAAATGGCAATTTTTTAATGAAATTTTCCGTTTTTGTCCTGTAACCTAAAAACTATAACAGCTAGAGTGAAACTGTACATAGCAAAAATGATCAGCAATACAAGCCCTACAATTTACTTAATTGGTCTGAAATTGTCAGATGACTCCTTATAGGAGTTATTGCCCTTAAATGGATATTTTTTATGAAATTTTTGGTTTTTGTCCTGTAACTTGAAAACTATAGCAGCTAGATTGAAAAATTGCACCAATGATCAGCAAAAAAGCCCTACAATTCACTTAATTGGTCTGAAGTTGTTAGACAACTCCTTATAGGAGTTATTGCCCTTAAATGACAATTTTTTATTAAATTTTCTGTTTTTGTCCTGTAACTTAAAAACTGTAACAGCTAGAGTGAAACTGTAATATCAAAAACAATCAGCAATACGAGCCCTACAATTCTCCCTATAGGTCTGAAATTGTCAGATGACTTCTTACAGGAGTTATTTCCCTTAAATGGAAATTTTTTTATGATATTTTACCTTTTGTCCTGTAACTTAAAAACCATAACAGCTAGAGGGAAATTATTATAGCAAAAATGATCAGCAATAAAAACCCTACAATTCACTTGATTGGTCTGAAATTGTCAGATGACTCCTTATAGGACTTATTGCCCTTAAATGACAATATTTTAATTAAATTTTTCATTTTGGTCCTGTAACTTGAAAACTATAGCAGCTAGATTGAAACCGTAAATTGCACAAATGATCAGCAAAGCAAGGCCTACAAATGATTGCTTAGTCCAAAATTGCAAGATGACTCTTTATAGGAGTTATTGCCCTTTAATTATGAATTTGGACAAATGATCAGTTTTTGTATAATAAATTAGTCTATAACACACCTACAGTAAAACTGGTAATTTCTAAATTACCCTTAAGGAAAAGCCCTAAAAACCATTTAATTTTCAGAAATTGTGTGATAGCACCTTATAGGAGTTATTGTACTTACCTAAAATTTTTGAAGAAATGTTTAGTTTTTGCACAGTAACTTAAAAGCTATAACAACTAGACTGAAACTGTAAATTTCAAAAATTTAAATATAGTTGAAGTCATTTGGGTTCCAAGTGAGCAATTAAAGGGGCTCCTAGGAGCCTCTTGTTGCAGACGAAGCCGTAGTACCCAGAGATACCCCAGACCTGCCGTAGGAAAAAAAAGCAATCTTTGTCAATTTAGATTGCAGTCGAGTTCACCCTGCCTGCAGTGAGAATCAATTCCTCAATCTCATTGTTGCCAGACCACATGACCAATAGTAGACGAACTACCTTAACCACTTGTCCACCAAGGCCTCCTGTGGCTAAAGTAGTTAGTCATCTACTATTGGTCACATGGTCTGTCAACACTGAAGATGTGGGTTAGTCTCTGTGTTTGCAGGGTGTACTCAACTCCAATCTTATTGACAATGGTTGCCAGTTTTCCTAACACAGGTCAAGGGTTTTCCTGGCTACTCCATCTTCCTCCCCAATAAAAATGAGATACCATCCATGATATACTGGTAGCCGTAAAAGTGCCGAAAGTAGCATTAAACACCATTAAAATAAAACCAACATTTTTCTTTTGAAATTTTTTCCTAATTAGTGTTGATAGATGTCTAATAGAAAATGAGACAATTTACTTTTTAAAAAAGTCTTCACCATTAGTCCGGTACATATGATGTAGTTGTTATTAAGTTGTACTATTTGCTAGTACATGTAGTTGATTCACATTTTATAATTGATTTTAACCTACTATATCACTTAATTAACCGATTGCTATGAATTACAGGTAAAGAAATTGATATGATCAAAGAAACAAATAGAATTCAAGCTTTGCCAAATATAAACATTGTTTCCTGTTGTGCCAAAGACGATGACAGTACTACTGCAGTGTTAGACTTAATTCATAAAGTGTGTCATAATTTGAACTCGGAATAACATTAACAAATGTTTTTTTATTGACAACAGACTTTTAGTTTAAATAATGTTTGTTTTTTAACATCAATTTTACACAAACCATACAAATGTTTCAAAATCAAAAGTCTATATTTAACACCCAATTAATAATTCTGCTCCCATCTGTCCCTGGGATGCAATAGGATAATTGGGTGATGTCCTATACTGTAGGTTGTGTATAGCTAATAATTCAGCTTTAGTGATGATTTTTGATCTCGCCGGAGCAGCAAAGGTGTCCCATTACCTGTAATGATTGACATCCATGTGTTTTCTACATATTACATTTATTAAAACTGTTTCCTTGGTTTAAAAAATATCCCCACTGGCATGACTAGGAGTACAGCACTTAGATAATAAATAAGGCATTGTAGAAATATAAAATAAACAACATAGAAAAGAAAATTTATTAAACTATGACAATAGTTTGTTTATAACCCACACCACTCGTATGTTTCATTAAATCATTACAGGTAATTGGACAAATTTGTCTGTAGTTGGCAAAAATCAAACCATCATGTAACATGTGCTAAATTATTGTAGCTATCTTGTGTATTGTCCACATTATTTTACATTCATAATATATTTCAAAAAGGGGTTAGGGGTCTTATGAGTAGAACAAATAATCGTACCCTCGCTTTTTTTTGTTCTTGAGTTAATCCGACAGATCACAAATCTAACTTCGGTTTATAACAGCAGTAAAATTCGGCCTATCTTATGAGATACACAAAAAAGTTGTAGTGGAAGAAATTAAAACTTGACTTTTGGGATTACAAACAATTTTAATAAAAAAGTTTGTTGTTTGTGTAATTTTGCAAGTGTTAATTATGTACTTGAAAAATGTAGAGAAATCCTTATATCAATATTGTATCAAAGAAAGCAAATGATTTGCTGAAAAATTCTGTGGTTTTGTTATTGAAACATGATGAAGACCCTGTGGTAACTTTCCAAATAATTATCATTCATTTGAATCATTGATTTGTTTTATTCTATGGGACTTTTCATTTTTCTTTTAATGATTTATTAAAGTGATTTATGTCATTATTGGATAGTTTCAGCGAAATCACAATAGCCCCTAGAGAGTATACGATTATTTTATTATCTCAGATTGTATATGTCTTAGCTTTTATGCAAAAATAGTGTTTATTGTATGGCAGCATTTTGTAAACTGATTTACATTTTATTAAGTGTAGAAAAAGACATTTGTTTAAATGAGTAAAGCTAAAGAAGAAATTCTTTAAATGTTGAGACAATATATTGTATAGGCTTAAACCTTTTCAACTTACTCAGACTTTTTGTTGAGTTTCAATTTATGAATTCCAAAAAATTTTGATTTGTGGACACTTCTACTTAAAAAATTCATGATAATTGGTTTTTATTCAAGACATCAGTATAACTGCATATCACTATTGATACCGTTTACTTCAAGCTGGTCTAATCCAGATTCTATATTTGTTATGAAAGCTTTACAGTGATAAATTTTGAGGTAGATTTAGTTTGATTATACATATTTGTGATCCGTCTCATTTTAGACATTATTTTCAGGTTGTTTATTTGTTGTTTTTAATTGATATGTTTTATTACTTGTTGTGCTTAACTACAGTAATCTGTAGAATTTTGTTAGATTAATGGAATTGTATTTTTTACAATATTTTTATTAAATATTAAGCAACTTTGCATTGTGTCTCTGTGTCAGATTCATTGAGTTCAGAGTACATGTCATACAGAAGACTGGAGTTCCATTAAGTAAGAGGTGCCCACCATAAAAAATGAAACATCACTGATGTTAGATTGTCCAAAGATCTGTGTTCAATAATTCTGATGTGTCTCTCATCATTTTTTTAGTGTTCGCTCACCCGACTTACAAAAAAACTTTTTAAGAGACTTAACTTTTCTTGCAAATTTTGATATTAAATGCTATATAGTTTATGTGAAGATGCTGTTTCTATGAATGTTGCCATGTTGAATTTCCAATCAGCAGCAATTTCTATGACAGTTTCTGAAAAGAAGCAGTGTTTATGTTTTTTCATAGGTTAGTATGTTAAGTGATGTTCCATGGTAGCAGCAATCTTGTATCTTCTACAATATCACATATCCTTCTGCCAAGAGGTTTGTGAGAAAACAAATTTTGCAATATCAGCCAATCAGAACGCATTTGCAGCTCTGGCAGCCATGTTGAATTTCCTATCGGCTCGAAAAACTTAAAATAATTAGATTACTATCTAAGATTCACTTCAGCATTACTTGGTTTAATTGTTTGGAAAAGTTTCAGAGAAGAAGCTGTTTGTAGGGTTTTCCCATAGGGTAATATGCTAAGCTGTGTTCCATGGTGGTGGCCATCTTGGATTTTGGATTGCCACAAAAAACTCAAACTTTGTAGAGGACCATCTATGGTACATTTATGCAATATTTCGAATCAATCTGCCATGCGGTTTGTAAAAAGAAGATTTTTTAAATTTCAGCCAATCAGAACCCGTAAATGGCCTTGGAAGCCATGTTCAATTTGCAATTGGCTCGAAAAAACTAAAAAAAATAAGATAAATATCCACTCATCATTTCCTTATAATTTGGCTTCATTGTGTGGAACAGTTTCCGAGAATAAGTTGTTTGTATGTTTTTCCGTAGGGTCCTATGTTAAACTAAGTCCTGCGATGGTGGCCATCTTGGATTTTGAATCGGCACAAAAAAATTCTTAACTTTGCAGAGGACCATCTAAGGTACACTTATTCAATATTTCAAATCAATCTGCCATATGCGGTTTATGAGAAGACGAATTTAATATTCAGCCAATCAGAACGCATTAATGGCCCTGGTAGCCATGTTGAATTTGCAATTGGTTTGAAAAATTCAAAATAATAAGACAATCCAACCTTCATTTCCTTATTAATTTGGCTTCATTGTGTGGAAGTTTCCGAGAAGAAGTTGTTAGTATGTTTTTCCCATAGGGTCGTAGGTTAAACTATCATATGTCCTGCGATGGTGGCCATCCTGGATTTTGGATCGGCACAAAATACTCAAACTTTGTAGAAGACTATCTAAGGTACATTTTAACAATATTTCAAATCAATCTGCCAAGCAGTTTATGAGAAAAAGATTTTTGAATTCAGCCAGTCAGAATGCATAAATGGCTCTGGCAGCCATGTTTCATATTTGATCAGCACCAAAAACTCACTTTGTTAAGAACCACCCAATAAACATTCCTGCCAAGTTTGGTTCCAATTGGCGAGGTGGATGTGGAGAAGAAGATTGAAATGTAAAAAGATTACGGCGCCTACGACGACGACAGATGCCAAGTGATGAGAACAGGTCACACTGACCCTTTGGGAAATATTAAAATAAAAAGAAATATGTACAATATTTCGGCACAAGTTTGAATGTATGGTAAATCACTTTAATATCACAATGAAATTCTTATTCTACGTGCATGTATGATGTGTTATTAACTCCCATGTCTCCTATGTGGACATGATGGTGTAATTATGCACACTGGCAGACCCTCCATGATTTTCCTGTACACATTTCTCAATTTTCAGGCTGTCATTATGTACCCTTTTTCGTTTAAAATGTATGATTCCTAAGTAGGTTAATTACAAATGTTGTTCATGCTTCCCTAATGAAAACACAACATTGAGAAAAATGGTCCCAGTGTATCAACTTTTCCCCAAGGACAGTTATTTACATTTGCTATCACTATAAAAATTCCAGTTAGGATTGGTATGGTACAAACGAAAGTAAGCACAAGTCCTAAAAAATTGCTCACTATATGTTTAACTGCACATCCACTCACCTCATGTTTGTATTGAAAAAAGAAACTGCACCAAGTAAACACCATATTTGTTCATTAAAGGCTGGTATTTGGGTAAGACAGGTTCAATAGTTCACAGATTTCAATACTTTGCCTACAATTGATGTATAGGGTACAAAGTATTCTGACTTTTGCATGGTTTGGTTTGAACAGCTTTTCTTTTTTTTTTTCAAGGTTTGGTTTACACAACATTCAGATTTGCTTCGGTTAGTTAACATAGTATTTCATTGTTTGGGTTTAATTTGCCTCATATTTGAGTTTTTGCGAGGTTTGGTTTACATAGTAATCAGATTTTTTATCAGTTTGGTGAACACAGTACATGTATTTGGATTTTTGCATGGCTTGGTTTACACACTATTCTGACTTGCAAGGTTTGGTTTGCACAGTAATCCAATATTTTTCATGGTTTGGTTAACACAGTACATGTATTTGGATTTTTGCATGACTCGGTTTACACACTATTTTGACTTGCAGGGTTTGGTTTATACAGTATCTTGATTATTTTCATAGTTTGGTTTACAATGGATTCCTATTTTACATATTTAATACCCCTATTTCTTAAGGGTTAGGCTTACATAGTACTTCTATTTCTTATGGGTTCCGTTTACAGAGTACTCCCATTTCTGAAGGTTTCTGTTTACACAGTACATGTACTCCTATTTCTTAAGGGTTCAGTTCACACAGTACTGCTTTTTCTGAAGGGTTTATCTTACACATTACTAATATTTCTTAAATGTTTTTCAGGGTTTGGTTTACGCTGTACTCCTCAAGTGTTCGGTTTACACAGTACTCCTATTTCTTAAGGGTTTTGTTTACAAAGTACTCCTATTTCTTACAGGTTCCATTTACAAAGTACTCCTATTTCTTAAAGGTTCCATTTACACAGAATAGTTTTGCTCTTTGTAATGCTTATTCACAGGACCCTATTTATTTCGCAAATATGCAACTGTAAAATTTCAAGACATGTAAGCTTGAGCAATTTTAGTAACTTTTATTGTAAAAGTAAAATGGAAAACTTGCATAAATGTGCCTGTTGCTTGTATTCTAAAGTAATACATGTATAGTATTTGATATTGGGAGGGGCTAGACAATCCAACTGATATTTCAACCAATTTCCAGTATACAAAATATCTGTACTATACTCTGAAAAATTTCTAACATGGTCACCTGCTGCAATATTTTTCATTTATGCAAGCTTCAGTTTCAAATATAACTCTAGGTCACCACCAGTCTACTACCCAATTTCATTCGTTGTTTAAAACACCATTCTTTAGCAGGGACAATCTATAAACTAGATAGTACAGACTGTCCCTGGTTTTAGTTAACTTTGTGCAAGTTTTGTTCCATCTGAAATGTCTGTCAGAATACAACTTAAATAAAGTAGTTACCCGCTTTTTTTTTCAAGCTTTCAATTTAAACTAAGCATTTCCTGTAGAGGTATTTCCATAAACAAGACAGAAATCTTTTTTATTTGAATTTTTTTTTTTGATACTGGACACCGAATGTTACATCATATTTGTATTGGAATTATGCCAGTTACAGTTGATACTCACGTCAATTTTGAGGTATTCTGAATGTTGCAAACCAGTTATAAATTTCAAAATATATATTCGAACTGGAAGTCTGCTTACGATATTTAGAATATTTACTACGGAGCCCAGACTAAAAAATTGCTTGATCCATTCATAAAATACTGTTATATTTTGCAGAGGATTAACAATAAATTCAAAATAAAACTGGTGTTACTTCATAATTTGCATAAAATTAATATACTTGGTTTAAAAAATTAAATTATAATAGTGCTGTCAGCTACATAACAGTTTTAAAATGTTCAAAATATCATCCGACCAAGAGCATTAGGTTGTCATAGGTAACAAAAAACTCTCAAGTCAAGTAAAATGTTCAACTTCGTTTAACAAATGTAAAAAGTAAATAGCAGTGGAATGAGTCTACAATTGAGGGTTTACTGCATTTGGGTTTTTATGGAAAAAAATACTATTATTATCATTTATAAGTCTGTTGTTTTTAATAACTTGATTTTTTATTCAATATTATTACATATATTTAAAGTTCTGTACTGATCAAATACAATAATGTGCACTTTTTAAACCATAAAGTACATTAACCAATGCACAGAATTTAAAATTGTAGTAGTATACACATTTGTGATACCAACAATTAATGCTTATACATAATTTTCTGTTATACATGATGTATAATGCATTTTTTTCTATTTTTATGATGACAAAATATCATAAATACAAATTGCAAACCTACACAATTCAAAGTAGAGAATAGAAGGAATCTAAACATTATGAACAATAAAATATCAGTTTTCTTAGTTGGAAAACAATTTTGATGGTTCAACATACAATTTAAATTTTGTGTTGATTAAATAAAACTCTTTTGTGTACATTTTTTTAAAGACAATTTGATGGCACACACAGATCAAAATTTAGTCCCATAACATGTTTCAGGATATTAACATTTTCTTTGAATAAACATTTCATTAGCTTTCATTTCACCTGCCAGTAATTCGTACCATGGCTAGGTTTTGATTGACTGTTTGTTGCTGTTGTTGCGACTGTGGTTTAGATGTCCTTGACCCACTTGGACCTCTAGGAACACTTGCAGGTGTCCCTCTTGGGTTCATCATCTGCTGCTGTTGATAGTTCTGTAGACCAGTTGTTGAGTTATAATTAGCCTGTTGTGTGGGCGTGGTAACAGTAGTGTATTGACCAGGATACTGCTGCTGGCCCTGTTGGTAAGGTGGATAATTAGTACCCTGCTGATAGGCTGCAGGCTGACCAGGAACCTGTGGAGGTGTTGGGTATGACTGTTGGGGATACCCAGGATACTGTCCCTGTGCAGGATACTGTTGAGCTGCCTGTGCATACGTCGCTGGTGTGTAACCAGGAGGATACTGTGAGTACATCCCTTGGGGTGGCTGCTGTGCATTGGGATAACTCTCGGAGGTGTTACCACCTCCACTCATTAATGTCTGAATAGATTTACTTCCCTCACCAGAAAGGAATGATGAACTATACATACTACGTGACATATATGGGTTATATGAAGAAAAATCAGCTGCTTGTGCAGCACCAACAGTCTGAATCGTTTGAATGTTTGATGATGAGGCTTCACCAGATGCATGACTTTTAGAGGCAGAATTGGTTATGGCAGTTTGCCTTAAATCTGAACTTGAATCCTTAGCTTTTGGAGTTGAACTTCTGCTGTCAACTCTTGGTACTTTATTGTCTGGTGCTCCTTCTGCAGGAGTGCTCTACAAAATAAGTAAACACAACATAAATAAATAGTTAAATTTACTTTTTCACTTCATTTCAGTATAGTTTAACACTGTACATTGTTGGTTGTTTATGCCTGTTTTCTGCTTCTCTTTGCAAAGATATATAAAAAAGTTCATTTTTTACAGACAAGTGGTACAGTACATGTATATGGTAATTTTTTTCTGTATAACAAATTTGAGGTAATCCGCCTCTTTGTGTTTAACTGTTCATGATGATAGAGAATATATATGCACTTAAAATGCAATCAGCATAAAATTTAGAAATTTGTGCTCGACATTTGCCAACAATGAAATGGGCTGAATAATCAAAGAAGAGATCTTTAAAAAGAAAGAATCATTTTGTTAGTTTTTTTAATATTTAATCAACACTTGTTACAATTTAGAACAAACATCCAAGTTTCATTCATGCTACTCCATGAAATGTTTTTCCTTCACCATGAATTACTCATGTATATTACCCATCTTTGCAATGAAAATTTGGAGGTATAATTTTTATAATTTTGAGTAAATAGTAAAGTGTTTCATTAAACAATCATAGCTTGGGTATTATTTATTTATATATTTTCATCAAATCATTTCTTTAAAACCGCACATGGGTACGCCTATTATCAGAATGATAGGTATTTAATTATTTCTACAATAATCCACGTGATTTCTATCAATCAGTTTGCTGTCTGTCATTAAATACTACAAGAAATATGATAATGAACCTTTTACAGACAAATTTTTTAAGCAACTGGTAAACTATCATGGTTTTGATAATTACCGTGCGATTTTAGGGCTCTATATGTATTTTTTCACACTTATTTGCTCCGAGTATGGGGTGCGGACAATACACAATAAACTTCAGTAATCCTTTCATTTCCTGACGACCTGTCAATCAATGTAATTGTTACACTTACACTCCTTTTTTGGGGTGGTGGAGGTGGTGGTGTTTCTCTGTGAGCTTTACTTGGAGTTACAGGAGGTGAGTCTTCATGCTGTTGTGGATTTTTAGAATATAAATCAAGTACCTTATGGCATATATCTGAAAAAAACATTTTAAATGGCAAATAAAATGTACTGTGGGCAGGGTGTACTCAACTCCAATCCTAATTGACAAGGATTGGCAGTTTTCCTACTGCAGGTCAGGGGTTTTCTCCTTGTATTCAGGCTTTCTCCCCCAATAAAAACTTGATTCCATGATATAGCTGAAAGATTAATAATAGTGGTGTTAAAACACCATTCAAAACAAACAAACAAACAAATAAAATGTGGCAGGTCACAATAACTGTCAACAGTTTTAATAGTCAAAAAAAAAAATTAAGAACACATTTATTTAAATATGATAGGAAAACTGCATATCCATCAAGAAATAATAAACATTAAAGACAGGAATGTATTGCTAAGCTTTGTCATGCTGTTTGGTAAACCAAATTCTACATGTGCATGTATATCTATACATAAATTGTGTGAAATAAAAAAAATGCCATCAGAAGACAAAAGAAAAAAATGCAAACATAATTTATTTTAATACAAGGTATAAAGCTTGTTTTTAGAAACCACAATTGTGTTAAATGTTGCTCATTTCCCATTTTAAAAAGAAGTAATTTAATTTTCTTTGGTGCATTTAATATAACAAATACTAAAATAGATGTTTCAGATCAAACTGTAAACTACACTTTACATTTTTTTAATTATTTTTGGAACTGCTACTATTTCAATGATTCTATATAAATAAGTTGCTTTTAAAATGAGTTGAATTTTTTGTTCAATTAATACTTATAGTATTAGCCATAGCTATGTATCGTTGATTTACCTTCCATAAGTTCTACAGTAATATCTTCTACCAAACCTTCATACCACTTTAGTTTACTTCCCGGCTGCTTTCCATGCCAGTCATTAATCTCAAACTTTGCCAGCCTTGTAGCCAAGTACATTAATGACATCCCTATAATCTCTGGCTCCCATTGTAAACACAGGGTTGTACATAAGCTGTAATTTAATTAATAGATATTGGCAGTTCATATAGATGTGTAAAACAGAAAGGTAATTGATAATAACAATTTCTAGATTAAGAAAAATAACCATCAGTAAGTTTTGGAAAGTATGACCACAGTAGCTACAATAATGTAGCTCCTTTTTTACCTGTTCATAACAAAAGAGGAGCTACATTATTGTAGCTTTGACCACAGCAACAATACAATGTATTTAGTGTTATCACAGGTGATTTTTATCCAATTACTTTCAAAACCAAAAACACAAGAACAGAAAGTGAGTAACCTGCACCTAATAAAAACCATGGGTGCACTCAGGTGCTCTGAATGAGTAAGCAGTGCCTGCCTCTAATTAGACACATGTCGAGTTACTCATTGTCATGGCTAGAAATAGGAAAAACTATCTATGACTCAGTTAAAATGTCTGATGGTATTTGAGAGATGCATTTGCCATATTGATCAATTTAGTCATGGTAACAACTATAGAACTTCTGAAGTGATAACAACAAGTGTACAACAAGATCTTGTTTGAGTAGCTTAGTAGTCAACAGCATTGACAGGTCTATATAATTCAAAAAATGATCACAGAATCTCAACTCACATTTAAGTTGCTAAATGTATACACAATAGGCTGAGCTGCTGGAATGTAGCTATTGATGAACGGGAAGCTGACAATTGGAAAGTTAAAGTCATCATAATAGTCTAGTTAGTAGTTTTCCTGAGTTTATTTCTAGAAGGAGACCTATGAGACCTAAGTGTATTGGTGGTGTCAAGCTCGCTTTAATAGATTGAATGCAAATAGTCACAGAATTTAGTATTGTTCAGGAACAAAACATCATCAATATAGCTGAATATGAAATTAAAGGACTGGGCCAGTGAGTTTTCTTTTTTCTTAGCGGGCCTTCTAGGAACTGAGCCTCATTAGAGTACAAAAATAGGTCGGCTTAGAGCACAATAAGTACCCATTAGAATACTGACAGTCTGTTGAAAAACATGTCCTCCAAACATGACAAATATCTAACATTTGACAGATTTCGTCTTCAGTTATTTGATGTAGATTCATTGATTCCAAAGTAAGGTTTTTTATTGCTAATTACCTGGTACAAAATGTATTTATATCGTCTCATTCCATTTTTCTTAAAAAAGCAGTGTTTATTAAGATCTTTAAACCTGGTTTTAAGCTGCATATGGGGGATGGTTGTAAAGAGTGTAACAATATCTAAGGTTTTAATGCTGCGAAACCTGATTTACAATTTTCAAGAATCCCCCCTTTAAGAAGCGTAATGGATGGGTAAGTAGGATTTTCAAGTGAGCTATTCATACCTAATTCATTTATTAAACACTCCATTTTTGCAGATAAGATTTCTTAAGACCAGTGATGCTTTAGTACGCACAGACCTTCTTAAATGAGTGATTCTTCTTTCAATCAATGACCTCAAGGCTTTTACCCACTTAAACAATGTATCAACCTACTGTTCTTCTTGTTTTGCAAAATTTCTGGCATACTCCTCTATTGAAGCCATAAGTAATTTAAAGTTCCAGCTGATAGATTTAGGTATTTCTGTCCTAAGGCCAAAAAAAAAATATGTGTGTTTCCGGTTACCCGACCCTACCTATTTTTTTGAAGCCAAAATCCCGACCCTAAAGTTTTTTTTGGCCTTTTTAATGGAGGTTACTTCGAACCAGAAGTATTGTTCCGGGTTTTAGCTCTATTTTCATACTTCCGCCCAAAAATGGCGGCTAAATGTAAACATGTGAACGGAACGCTTGTAACGAAATTGATAGCTCATCAAATGACTGTATACTTTGAAAGGCTTTATAGGAAATTCTTGCGTGAAAATTACAAACTTTACACCTACAAAGGTATAAAAGATAAAGATCAAAAAGCCAAAATTAAATTACTAATTAACCAACACGATTCCCAAAAAAAACCAAAAAAAAAAAAAAAAAAAAAAAAAAACACCTACCTACCTATTTTATAATTCTATGTAACCGGAAACACACATATTTTTTTGTTTGGCCTAAGAGATAATTTATTACTGAGGCTTTCATTGTCAACAATGTTTAGATTTCTAGTTATCATCTGGCCTGAAGGACTGTATATGAATGATGGTAGTCAGGAGGTTTAGCTTTTATCAAAAGATCCTGCAATACACGTTTGAAATTGAAGATTCTGGGAGAAATGTCAGTAGTATAGGTAAAAGATATAATTGGAACAGATTTTTTTAAAGTATAGTGGAATTTTAAAATTAACAGACTTGCTATGCTTAAGTAAAGAAAGAAAGGAACTAGGTTCTTGTTTATCTATGAGTGTGTTAACTGGTTTTAACCAACTGTGATTTGCAATGTCTAAAAAAATTGCTTCTAATCTTTATAGAGCAGATGATGAGTCTGTTAGAGATGACAGGAGACATTCCTTGTAAAGAGAATGTAGTGCTTTGAGTGGAACAGAGTACTATTTAGTGGGAATCTGATCAAGTCCAATCAATAGATTTCCAAATAAAAATGTTTAATTTTGAACCAGGATGGACAACAAGCCAATTTTCTGGGGTAAAAATAAAATTATAAACAGCAAATTAGTTATGTGTATTGACAATGTACTTGAATACACAAATCCTTCACATACAGATTTATCGGTATCCGGACAAATCCCCGCCCGGACATTTCCCCGTTCGTCATTTTTGTAGGTTCGGACATTTCCCCGTGTAGACCCCGGACAAATCCCCGTTCATGAAATTGTAAGGGTGGACAATTCCCCGCTCAAGCTTGAAAACGTAATATTAATATTAAACGTACTTTAACTATTTCATAAATTATTGTATAAACGAAAATATTTAAAGTACGGCTATTTACCACAATTATTAATAGACATAATATTGATGTTGTTTGTTTAGGATTGAAAACTAACTTGAATACTGTGGTCCAAAATGTTTATTTCATTTAGCAAGGTATATAAAACCATAAACAAAGTCAAGTAATAAATAGTAATAATAACAATAGTTTATACAAAATATACACTACAGTCAATATTTGACATCAAGGCCCCAACAACTGAACGTTCACTGTAGACGAACACACTTCCCTATCGCAAGAAGGAATTCTTCGACCGTCTTCTCGGAGTTGGCAACTTGCTGGCACAGCTTCTTCAGTTTCTTCTGATGTTGGACGACAGACTTCTTTCGTCGTTTGCTGCTTGTGGCTATGCCGTTAACGGTTCTATAGGCCTCTGTCTCAGTGTCTGCATTATCTTTCATAATGCAGTCAATCACTGTCCAGAGAAATGGATTCGAATGACCCACGAGGTGCCGGAAGCCGTTGTTCCAGGACTTCATGACGTTGTTGGTTCTAGATGGGTCTGTCACCGTAGCTTCGTGCACGTTCCACATTGCCGGGTCAAATCTCGGTGGTGTTCGCCTGAAACGTAGCCGTCCACCACTAGACACCGACCTGTAGGTCCCCGACACGTATGTGGCATCAAAATAGTCAACGACTGGGATGAGTTCTGACGGGGCGGTGTGACGGATGTACTCCATACCCTCGGACACCAGGTTGATAGGCAAGAAAGCGAGGCCGTCTATTATTCCACAGTAGTCACGAATGGCTTCTTCTTCCCTGTACGCCCGTTGTAACCCCTCCGCCTGGACACGACGCCACGTAGCTTGCTTTAAATGATAGAAGCAGCCTTGTATTCTCAGATGTTTGCCGAAATGTTTTTGAGTAATTGGTAAGTTTGTCAAACAACTTTAATTGTCTCATTTGTGGAGATAATAAGATGTTAAAAGTGTTCGTTAATATCGTTCACGATCAAACATTATTAATCAACACTCAGACCCTGGTAAATTAATTAAAAGTCGGAAAACTGTAAAGGATTAATTAAAATAGTGTTCACACATAATTAATATATTACAATATATGCCATTTAATACCTTAATAATTATAACAAAGGAGTGGTAAATGGCAGACTTAGATTCTTTCAAATTTATATTATGCTCGTACTTTAAATATTTTCGTATTTAAATAATTTATGAAATAGCTTGAGCGGGGAATTGTCCACCTTACAATTTCAAGAGCGGGGATTTGTCCGGGTCTACACAAATGACGAACGGGGAAATGTCCGGACCTACAAAAATGACGAACGGGGAAATGTCCGGGCGGGGATTTGTCCGACATTCAGATTTATCATCAGATTTCGACTTACCTGTCATTAATAAATGTCCATGCCATTTGTACAAGCTTCTGTGTTTTTTCTTTGTCAGCTGTTTAAAAAAATATAAACAAATAATTAAAAAACTCATTATTATTTTTTTTTAAAACTAATAACATTTTATTGCATATTAAATTATAACTATAAAAAAGACATAGGTTCCTAAATATTTTTTAAGAATATTTAGATTAAAACCTGTCTAAAATGAACAGGATGGAAATTTTTGGTTCAGAATAAATACTGGATTCCCAGAGGTTTAACGGACAAAAAACTTCAATATATTGTGACTACAATTCATGTTTGGTTTAAAAACAATTTATTTATATGGATTATGTTAGGTACCACTGTAATTGACTGCAGGAACAAACATTTGAGAAAACACATTTAATACCAACTAACGCAAGCTCGCAGCTCAATTCTAGGTATTTAATAAATCCATTCTTCGTTAATAACTCACAATAATTGACAAGGATTGCCAGTTTTCCTACTGTACTTTCGCCCCAAATAACAACTGGACCCCATAATAAAGCTGAAGAATTGCAGAAAAAGGAAGAAACATCATTCAAACAAAACAAAAACAAACATATAATAACTGTCAATTACTTTTATTGATTTATTAAAACGTAGCTTAACATCCAGCGATCAATTAATTTTAATGAACTTCATAACACAGCCTCTAGTATTTGAAAGCAGGTTTTGGTGACAAAAATTAGAAACTTTGGCTGGGGACCTTTGTCTAATGATTACTCATAAACTCAGAATGGATAGCTTTTAAATTCCATTAATGTAACAGTGTGGACTGGTTCAGTTCTTAACAGTATCTGAAACAGGAATATGTAATGGAACAAGTATAAAGTTTACCATTGTCAGTGAATAAAATTCATAGATACATCCAAAAAAAACCAGTTGGATTTGACTAGTTTTTGGATGGTTTTAATCTAATCTAGATATATTTCTATGTGTTTGAAATGAAGGAATTACGGAGAAATTCTCAGAGTCAGACTTAACAAACTTAATATTATATGTATCTCAAAAATGAAAAAAATGTCCCCCCCCACACACACACACACAAAAAGCAGAAATCTGTGCATCCATGGAAACTTTCATCTGTATATTTTTTTATAGATTTAACTTCGGAAGATTTAATGAAACATGATATACATTAAAGTCAAGCACACTCAATTGTTTTTGTGTTTAATCATTCATACAATACATTGAACATGCCATACCTTTGACCTGTTTAATCATTCATACAAAACATTGTACATGCCATACCTTTGACCTGTTTAATCATTCATACAATACATTGAACATGCCATACCTTTGACCTGTTTAATCATTCATACAAAACATTGTACATGCCATACCTTTGACCTGTTTAATCATTCATACAAAACATTGAACATGCCATACCTTTGACCTGTTTAATCATTCATACAATACATTGTACATGCCATACCTTTGACCTGTTTAATCATTCATACAATACATTGAACATGCCATACCTTTGACCTGTTTAATCATTCATACAAAACATTGTACATGCCATACCTTTGACCTGTTTAATCATTCATACAATACATTGTACATGCCATACCTTTGACCTGTTTAATCATTCATACAATACATTGTACATGCCATACCTTTGACCTGTTTAATCATTCATACAAAACATTGTACATGCCATACCTTTGACCTGTTTAATCATTCATACAATACATTGTACATGCCATACCTTTGACCTGTTTAATCATTCATACAATACATTGTACATGCCATACCTTTGACCTGTTTAATCATTCATACAAAACATTGTACATGCCATACCTTTGACCTGTTTAATCATTCATACAATACATTGTACATGCCATACCTTTGACCTGTTTAATCATTCATACAAAACATTGTACATGCCATACCTTTGACCTGTTTAATCATTCATACAAAACATTGTACATGCCATACCTTTGACCTGTTTAATCATTCATACAAAACATTGTACATGCCATACCTTTGACCTGTTTAATCATTCATACAATACATTGTACATGCCATACCTTTGACCTGTTTAATCATTCATACAAAACATTGTACATGCCATACCTTTGACCTGTTTAATCATTCATACAATACATTGTACATGCCATACCTTTGACCTGTTTTGCAAACTTCAGTAAACAGGCATAAGGATGATCCACTTGTAAATCAAATTTAATGGTCTGTAAAAGAATTCTTTCTAAAGTCATTACTTCCTCCTAAAAAAAGAAATTTATTTTGAGTGTATGTATCATATTATTTTTATCTTAACGTGCAGTTTATATAGGAACACAACCATCTAACTAGAGCTACTAGGAGCTGGGTCGCTCATCTGAACCTAGCTTTTCTTTCCTATAAGGAAATTTGACGTTTTAAAGGAAATAACTCCTATAAGGAGTTGCCCAACATACATGCACCATGGAGAGTCTTGTAGAGCTTCTGATCCTGAGAAAGAGGTTCACTTCAGTTTCCTCTATCTGTTATACTTTTTAAATTTTAAGCTATTAAAACACTATATCTTGACCCCCTTTTATATTTTAAACAATGGCTACCATGTTGGTTGGTGAATTGTGCAATCTTAGTAAAAGAGATCCTTAAAATAAAGTGTGCAAAGTTTCAAAGTTTAGTGGTTGTTGAGATTTTCAAAAAAAAGGTTAAGATTTGATGAAAAACACACTTCAGGGGAATAACTAGTAAACTGGTGGAAAAATGTGACCATAAAGTCATTTTTGTAAATCTTGATGAGCTAAACAATTTTGCAATGCTAACTTTTTCCCTAGACTAGTTCTGATAATTATAAAGATTTAGAGGAATGAACTGTAACAATCAATTAAGTCATGATAAAGGGGCAATAACTATTATAATTATTATAACATCCACTCAATGAAGAGTTTTGTAGAGCTTTTGATGTTGTAGAAGGAAGGTTGGTCTGTATTTTTACACCCTCCCCCTTTTTTCCTCAATTCCTTCAGTGGTCTTTGAGGAAAAATTTTTTAAAGAATCCAGCAATCAACTGAACAGATAAAAAAACTGAAAAAAAGAATGCCAACCCTCTTGAGTGGGCATGCTTTTTATTCACTTTATCGTAAGCTGAAAAATAATTCATTGCAAAGATGCAGATAAACATCATGTTCACTAATTTTTTACAAATACAAGGTTTAAGTTGTATAAAGTGGACATGGCATTGTTAGGCTTACAACTGAAGTAGATGAAAAAAAACAAAATCCATTTGGTACCGTATAGCGGGTGTAAAATTTGGCGGTTTTTAGATCAAAATGTATTGCAAAAAATTTGGTGGTTTTAATTTTGGTGGATGGGCAAAACCATAGAAAAAAAATTGGTGGTCCAGCAATCCCGGATAACATGTGTTTGCGTATTTTCCATTTGTAACGTAAATAAACAAAGGGGACTACACAGGAAGGGGAAGAAAACAGGCTATATTTCATGTACAAAGACAGTAACTTAAATTACAGGTGGAAACTTATATACAGGATGGCATTTATCTGTTTTTCCTCCATAAATAATCTGAGGAGAAAGAAATTCTCCTGAAATAAAAACGATTTCATACTGTTCAAGTGTAAGTTTTCCAATGTTTTTAAACATATTTCTTTTAACAAATCTCCCAATTTTCTATAAGTTATAATTGATAATTCTAATTTTGTATATACAGGTTAAATCATGTTGCATACCAATTTTGTAATTATGACAGATTTATCAATTGTGTGGTTTGATGAAGTGCTTTATCCGCATGTTTATTTAACGGTTTAAATGACAGTTAAACAGGTGTCAATTTGGTGAAACAGATGAACAGATTTGTTGATTAGTCAAAATAATTTAATACATTTTGCGCAGATATTGACAAAATTATCCGAAGGACATTAATGAATAGTTTTATAAAATCTAACCATTAAATAACACAATCTTAGGTAATACCAATATTTGACAAATGACAATGTTATTGATTAAATTTTCAATACCGATCGTCTACAAAACATTTTACTGGAGTTTCTAAAATCATGAATTTTAGCGGTTTTTATTTTGGCGATTGCAGTTTGACCGCTAAAATACGCCAAAATTTGCACCCCGCTAAATTAACCCGCTATACGGTATATAGTGTACTTTAAGCACTTAAATTCCATGATATTTTCACCATTTGTTTGCTTACTAGATAACATTTTATGAAAGACTGGTTGGTTTTTTTTATATGACAACAAGATCAACTTTTTACTTTATAAACCAGGTGACAAAAAACATGACCACAAAGTCACTATGAATCACCAATTACCTTTGGGTCATCACCAAACACAGCAAACAACTGTGGTGACAATAAATTCTGTGCTATCTTTATTATATCTTTACATTTCTTTGGTGTTTCTTCCACTTTACCAGCAAGAAATAAACATCCTGCAGCTGTTATCTGAAGACAAAGAAAACAGTTCAATAATACTGCAGTATTTATATGATTCTTCATTGAACACTATATCTACCTTGAGTAACATATGTTGAATTGTCACTTATTGTGTGTTTTTTATTTTTGGCTTTGTTAATTACCTGTCATATAGTTGAATTAACACAGAATTTCATATAGCTAAAAATTAAACTGTAATTTTCAATTTTGTACTGGCATAAATTACATTATTATTATTATTAACATTCACGTACAATATGGCTTGAATCAGCTTTGCAGTTTAAAAAAAGGTGATATTTGAAAAATATTGCATTAGACTCCTCTGTTAAGCAGTCTGTAATGGTAATGGTTGCCACTTTTACTATCCTATTGGCATACAAAAATTTAATAGAGGACAACCTGATAAATATTCCTTATAACTTTTGTTTCCATTACTAGTAGTTAACAGGTTTCAGAAAAGGAGCCTTTGTGAATTTCCACCAAATGTTCCTGTGTTAAGCTTAGTCCTGCTGTGATGGCCATTTTGAATTTCAAATTGGTATAAAAACAAGTGTGGACACAGAAAAACGTCTCGCCTGAATTCCGCATCAATAACGAAAATAAATTTTGTCATAAGCATTACGTAAATAGCATTAATTATGAGCAGCGGCCTGTATACCGATTATTGTCACCATACTATGCATAGTTACAGAGGAACTGTCCCAATACAAAAACTTTAACGAAGTCGATGAACCGTTAAATTAAGGTCAAGGTCAGGTGAAACCTACCAGACAATCATTTACTATTCATCAGCAACCTATATACCAAATATTGTCATCCTACCATGCTTGGTTACAGGGGAACAGCAGTAACCTAAAAACTTTAACGTAGTCACTGGACCGTGAAATTGAGGTCAAGGTCAAATGGCACCTACCAGACAGTCATGTACTATTCATCAGCAACCTATATACCAAATATTGTCATCCTACCATGTGTAGTTACAGAGGAACTGTCGTAACCCAAAAACTTTTATGAAGTCGCTGGACCGTGAAATTGAGGTCAAGGTCAGGTGACACCTACCAGACAGTCATATACTAGTCATCAGCAACCTATACACCAAATATTGTCATCCTACCATGCGTAGTTACGGAGGAACTGTCGTAACCCAAAAACTTTAACGTAGTCGCTAGACCGTGAAATTGAGGTCAAGGTCAGGTGACACCTACCAGACAGTCATGTACTAGTCATCAGCAACCTATATACCAAATATTGTCATCCTACCATGCGTGGTTACAGAGGAACTGTCGTAACCCAAAAACTTTAACGTAGTCACTGGACCGTGAAATTGAGGTCAAGGTCAGGTGACACCTACCAGACAGTCATGTACTAGTCATCAGCAACCTATACACCAAATATTGTCATCCTACCATGCGTAGTTACAGAGGAACTGTCGTAACCCAAAAACTTTAACGTAGTCACTGGACCGTGAAATTGAGGTCAAGGTCAGGTGACAGGTGACTGACTGGCAAGTACTCATCATAAGCTACCTCTGGACCAAATTTGATGGACCTAGGGCTTGGGCTTACAAAGATATGAAGCAAGATGTCAAGTGTTTACGCCGCCGCCGCCGGATTCCCATACATATGTCTCGCCTCCAGCGACTTTCGTCGCAGGCGAGACAAAAATCTACAGATAACACTGATGATGACAGAGACAAAGTGAAAAAAATAGCTCACCCGATTGGTTGGGTGAACTAAAAACATTTTAGTCTAAATTGGAAGTTGTGTTCATAAAAAAAAATTTCCCTTACTTATAAATAGGGCTTTTTTATTTTTTAAAAGCAGTAATTATTTTGTATCATCAAATTTTGTGAGAGAAAAATGACAATTTTCTTGGTCAAGATGATATTTCAAATTAATGTACAAATGAAAACCTGTATGTACTTATTTTTTATAAGTGCAAAACACCAAATAGAACACTGAGGTACTATATAATTATGTTGAGTGTTCATTTCTTGGTATAACCCATATTTATTACTTACATATCTGTGGAAATCCTTAAACGAATGAAATAAATAGAATCTGTGAAAATACACAACACCAGTGGCACATGTATCAAATCTCCTGATTTAAGTTAAGGAAACATACAACTTAACACATGTAAAAACCTTTTTCAACCAACTATTAATTAATAAAAAAATACCACAAAACTAACATGTTAATGTATATATGGCTATGAAAATATTTTGATACATGTGCTATAAAAAAGGATACAATCCCATTTTTGTACCAGCATCGATAATAAATCTAGCTCCTTCTCTTCTGTATCTGGCTTCTGTTGAAGGATCAATTCCATCTTTATAGGAAGGTGTGTTTCTTATCTCCTTTTTATCAAAGTACCAACAAGGCATACTAGTATCTGAATTTACAATAATTTTCAAAATATTGAATATAACAATCAAACTGAAGATCAGCCAATTGCAAAACAATTTAAAACAATTTAAAAGTGACAGAAACATTTGTCTGTTATTTTTTTATTTTTAATCACTGTAAAAAAAAGCCTACATTTTATTGTAAAACAGAGTGTGAGAAAATTATTGAAAGCAGCTTCAAAACTTATTAAAAAGATATTAAATAATTATAAATATTAAGCAGAAATCTATCTTAAGATTAGAAATTACAAGTACTGTATTGGGACAAATCATATTGGAAAGAAGACATCTACTGTATTTATGTTCAGAGAGGAATGATGTAGCTGTGTTACTGTTTCACACTGACTGCTGCACCTAAAATTTCGAGTGTGGACACTAAAAATCACCCAAAAATTATCTCTACCCAATATATATAAAAAAATACTTGTTCATTCAATTGCATTGCCACCAGTATCTCGTAAAATAGACCTCGTAAAATCTAGTTCATGTGAGGAAATAAAAAACTTGTATACCACTATTTTAGAGAGTATTGGGTCCATTCACAACACCCTACTTTATTATATAACATTATAATAACATTTGTTATATATATGAAGTTAGCCATGATAAAAAACAAAGTAAATTGCTTCAATTAAAAATGTAATAATAAAATCACTTCCTTATTTGTTTCTTTGATCGTTAATAAAATGATTTTAATTATTAAATTTTTAAATTAAATTAAAAATAATTAGCTTGGATGGAGAAATTTGAGTAAATACAAAACATTAGTTGAAAACAATACCATGTAAACGTTCTACAACTAAAATTCTGCTAGCAACAATAACCTAGCTTCTTTTTTTATTATTGAAGCTAAAGTTCAGCAAGCCTGTTAAAAAAAACAAAAACAAACAACATTTAAAACTAGAGGCTCCCAGGAGCCTGTAATCGCTCACCTGGAATCCAAATGACTATATTAAAATTTTTGAAATTAACAGTTTCAGTCTAGTTGTTATAGCTTTTAAGTTACTGTGCAAAAACTAAACATTTCTTCAAAAAATTTGTTAAATACAATAACTCCTATAAGGTGCCATCGACAATTTCTGAAAATTAAATGGTTTTTATGCATTGTCCTTTAGGGTACTTTAGAAATTTACAGTTTTACTCTACTAATAGGTGTGTTATAGACTAATTTATAATTAAAAAACTGTTCATATGTCCAAATTCATAATGAAAGGGCAATAACTCCTATAAAGAGTCATCTTGCAATTTTTGGACTAAGCAATCATTTGTAGGGCTTCTATTGCTGATCATTTGTGCAATTTACAGTTTTAATCTAGCTACTATAGTTTTCAAGTTACAGGACAAAAATGGAAAATTTCATAACAAAATTGTCATTTAAGGGCAATAACCCCTATAAGGAGTCATCTGACAATTTCAGACCAATTAAATGAATTGTAGGGCTTTTTTTGCTGATCATTTTTGCAATTTATTATTTCACTCTAGCTGTTATGGTTTTTAAGTTACAGGACAAAAACGGAAAATTTCATAAAAAATTGCAATTTAAGGGCAATAACTCCTATAAGGAGTCATCTGACAATTTCAGACTTAAAAGTAATTTGTAGGGCTTTTATTGCTGATCATTTTTGCTATTAACAGTTTCACTCTAGCTGTTACAGTTTTTAAGTTACAGGACAAAAACGGAAAATTTCATAAAATATTACCATTTAAGGGCAATAACTCCTATAAGGAGTCATCTGACAATTTCAGACCAATCAAGTGAATTGTAGGGTCTTTATTGCTGATCATTTGTGCAATTTACAGTTTCAATCTAGCTGCTATAGTTTTCAAGTTACAGGACAAAACGGAAAATTTCATAAAAAATTGCCATTTAAGGGCAATAACTCCTATAAGGAGTCATCTGACAATTTCAGACTAATACAGTGAATTGTAGGGCTTGTATTGTTGATCATTTTTGCTATTTACAGTTTTACTCTAGCTGTTATAGTTTTAAAGTTACAGGACAAAAACGGAAAATTTCATAAAAAATTACCATTTAAGGGCAATAACTCATATAAGGAGTCATCTGACAATTTCAGACCAATCAAGTGAATTGTAGGGTCTTTATTGCTGATCATTTGTGCAATTTACAGTTTCAATCTAGCTGCTATAGTTTTCAAGTTGCAGGACAAAAACGGAAAATTTCATAAAAAATTGCCATTTAAGGGCAATAACTCCTATAAGGAGTCATCTGACAATTTCAGACTAATACAGTGAATTGTAGGGTCTTTATTGCTGATCATTTGTGCAATTTATAGTTTCAATCTAGCTGCTATAGTTTTCAAGTTACAGGACAAAAACGGAAAATTTCATAAAAAATTGCCATTTAAGGGCAATAACTCCTATAAGGAGTCATCTGACAATTTCAGACTAATACAGTGAATTGTAGGGCTTGTATTGTTGATCATTTTTGCTATTTACAGTTTTACTCTAGCTGTTATAGTTTTAAAGTTACAGGACAAAAACGGAAAATTTCATAAAAAATTACCATTTAAGGGCAATAACTCATATAAGGAGTCATTTGACAATTTCAGACCAATCAAGTGAATTGTAGGGCTTTTATTGCTGATCATTTTTGCCATTTACAGTTTCACTCTACCTCGTATATTTTTCAGGTTATATTGTAAATTTGGTCAAAAATCATCAAAAAAGGGCAATAACTCCTACAAGAATCCAATACACAACTTCGCACTAATAGCAACTATTGTAGACCTTAATGTGCTGATCAATTTGAAGTAACGGTTTTCTCTATAGCTATTATAGTTTTTTAGATAATGATCAAAAACCTGTGTTGACCCCCATGTTCTATTTTTAGTAACAGCGGCCATATTTGTCTGTTGATCAACACCCTGGGTACAAACTTGAAACTAGGAACCCTAAGGATGATTGTGGCCAAGTTTGAAAGAAATTGGCCCAGTGGTTTCAGAGGAGAAGATTTTTTAAAAAGTTTACGACGGACGACAGACGACGGACGACGGACGACAGACGACGGACGACGGACGACAGACGACGGACGCCAAGTGATAGCAATAGCTCACATGGACCTTCGGTCCAGGTGAGCTAAAAAAGAATACCATGTGAAAAAAATTTCATTACATTTATCAATCATATATTAAATTTATATCAAACCTGGCTAATGGCCTATTAGAAAAAATCATATGTGTCCTAAAAAAAAGTCCTTCAATCAGACCACATGTATTTGTAACTGGTTACAAGTTTTAAAAATAGGACATCTAATGGGACATTAAATGATACCCTGCCACGATATTCATCAATAGTTAAATATATTTGTATATACTAGTATACTATACTGTTTATACTATACATCCATTACATTGTATATACTAGTATATATAGACAGAAGAAATGAGTTATCTTTCTTTGACCAGAAAATTTCATTATTGTCAAATTTTGAAAATTTATAAAGTGGCAAAACTTCAATAATATTTTTTGGATCATCCTGAAAATTGAACTTGACCTGTATCTTATTGTACTGAACAACTGTGCAAAATATCATTCAAATTCCTTGAGGCGTTTTCAAGTTATCATCTGGAAACCTTCGGGGGATGGACAGACAGACAGACACAGAACGATAATACCTTGCCACTTCGTGTGACGGGGTATAAAAACTTAACATTTTATGGGGAAATTTTTTAACTGGTTTGTTTTTTCGACAAACAGCGAGGCTTTTCTCGACTTAACTGCAGACGATATTACCCGAAGGATTTCCAACAGATGACAATGGACTCTTCCACACACTTCTGTTATAATTTAGGTCAAAACTTTAATATAGAAAATTTCTCTATCACAAAGAGAAGTCCGCTGCATTTCAAAACTGTCAATAACTGTATGGAAAATAATTGCTGAATTCAATTTACACATTTTTTTATATCTACAAAAGGAGCAAAAGCTGGACCATACAAGGTAGGTGGTTTTCATTTGTCATGCAAAAACAACCAAAATACATCAACATTTAGTATAGAAAAAATATAACAAAACAAAAGAGTGGTTCAAGTATCGTCCATGCTTCTAACTTCGTGATGATTGCAAGTTCGTGACCTTTGGAGCGTCACGATTTATCACATGACGTCATCGGTAAATAATTATCTTCTGCCTCTTCCTTAACCGTGAAATGATTTTCTACGTCTTTCCTAGAGAGTTAAAAAAATTGACAAAAATTCAGGTAAGATATATGTATTATACAATATCTTAAAAGAAAAGTGGCTACTTCCGCTATTACTTATTGCTGTCAGATTGCGCTCACCTGAAATTCCTGGAAAACCCCTATGTATCGATCAATTTACATTCCAAACAATGAATCATCATCAGGTCAAGCATCAGTGAACTTTATTTTTAGAAAAAGGCCAAACAAATAGTTTTTCGAAATAAATTTAATTTCAGTAAGTTTTAAGGCCCAATTATGACATCAGTGATAATTTTCATTGTAAAATTTTTATGTCTAGGTGTAGAAAATGTTCCAAAACGTAAAGCAAAATATGTTTTTATAATTAAGTACATTTCCCATTTCCTATACACTGGATATTTACACAAGTTTTGGAACTTTATAATATATTTTTATTACTTTTGACACTAGGATTATAAACAAGTTATGGAACTGGATTATCTAATTGACCCACTACTGTAATTGTATGGGAAAAGAATATTTATTTTTACAAAATATTATTGTAAGTCTTTTTTGATAGAGAACAACACAATTAATACAATATAACTGACCTTTTTATTGTTTCAGTACGCATGTCAGAATAAATAATGAGTTTTTTAAGGTCACGATCTTGCAATCATCTTCACTTCCGGTCTGAACTAAATCCGGTGTCAGAATAAACAAATAATTCTCAGATATAAAGTTTAATTACGACAATTTCCAAATGTAAAAAAGTCTACATGCCTCCAAGACTGCTTACACGATAATAAAAAAAATATTGCAAATGTTCTGCAAAATAAGTGCTTTATCAACCACTAAGGGTAACGAACTTTCAAGCATCAAGGATACCGTTTGCATTTAATTTATCATTATTATAGGGAGCATCACAGATGTGAGCTATACGATTACATGCATCCTGGCTTTGCCGGTTCTCGATAGCTTAAGATATTATGGGATTAAACTTTGTTCTTATCTAATAGATATTATTTATTTATTTACCCATTTGGTTCATAGATACTTGCAAAAAATTACAAGGAAGCGTCCGGTTATTGCCAAGATCTTCTAATTATTCGAACGACCTAATTTTTGACATATTGTATACTACGTCACCAGTTCTCGATAATGTATGCGTAATTAACTATGCAGGGCTATTCTGACAATAAAATACCATAAAATGTAATTAAAATGTTATTCATATACAATTTGTTTAAATTGGAGCATTGGTTTAAAAGATAGGACCCATCTATTGTACCATAAGTTGAAGAAATTTTTGGGATTACGGAAAGGTATCGAAATATATGGTACTCTGTATTTGGGAGAATTTTAAACATCTAAACGCGGAACCTGTTTATTTTTTTCATTACCGAGGAGCAAAGTGGTGTCCTAAAAGAAAATTGCTGACAAACAGAAGACTGTGCGAATCCTTGTTTTATGACAAAATGAATTTTTGCATGACTATCGAGAATAGGTTACTATCGAGAACAGGTTAAGGCACGACATGTGTGTAAATAAGGTCACGTGATCCATATGAACAAACCCTTTTCAGATGGTAGCTGAGCTATCCGAAAAAAATATATAATATAAAAGTAGACAAAACTAATTTTTGATATCAATAAAATTAAAGTGTTTATTGTTTAAATTACTACAAAAATGCCAGACAAATTGTTTTCAATCTGAAACGCTGTACATGAAATTGAGTTTTGTGACGTCACCAACACATTATAGTCAACTTTACCGTGTCCATACATAATGAAAAAACGGCCGCATTTCAAAAAGCCGATTAACTGTGGAAAATAATTGTTACCTTCAAATAGTGTAATATGAGATATACAAAAGGACCATAAACTCGACCAAACGCGGTAGCAGTTTTCAAATTTTGTCAAGCAAAAACCTGTCGTATGGACACGGTAAAGTTGACTATAGATATGACGTCACGTCATCAAATTGGAATGTAGAGGCACTGTTAGGGGGTCCTGAAGTAACAACATGAACAATGTGCGATGCTCGCATGTAGGCTGCACCTACATTCATATTAGATAAATATATATACGAAATATAGGGCGGACGTATTAGGGGGAACGAACTCGGTGCGAACTGACCCGAATTTTATTCAACCCGGACAGACAAGTGCCTGTTCTGTACAGTTTTTGTCCTATGTGCGACGTATATCTAACCTTGTTACTCTGCATATTTAAATACAATTCGATATATTTACAATTATTTTGTACTAGAATGAAATAAAACGATTTGTTTTACCTATTATGATCACCGAATCACGTCGACTTGTGTAAAATCTTATTTCCGGTAAACAATGAATGTCGTGCTTTGATTTAGTTATTTTCAGTTTGCAGTTTTTTAATAATTATTACTGAGTTATTTTGACGATCATATATTTATATATTGATGTTGTATATTTTTAAATAAAATATTTTTGAAAATTGCGAAAACGACATGCATTTCTAATGACGTACTACACACCGGAACTTACTCTGCAACTACGATCGGTGAAATTTAATACTCCATCAACACAGCTTGTGGTAGGCCAGGTACCTATAATCACACCAGTCACAGGGTATGACGAATGAAAATGTTATAATTTAGTATCTATGTTTATTTTTAGTATAAATCTGATTAGACGAAATACGGTAACGCTTTTCTACTTGAAAATTTTATAGTAAGTGTTGACGTAGGTTGTATAGTGTTTTTTGCGTTACAAATGAAAACTGCTTACCGCGTATGGTTCAGCTTATGCTCCTTTTTTAGATCAAGAAGGGACCTTTTTGAAATCAATAATTATTTCCCCGAGATATTCAGCGTTTTGAAATAAATCGGTTTTTTAGTTTTGAACGGGCGATTTTTCATACTAAAATTTGACCTTAATTAGAACGGAACTGTACTTTAGGAACAATCGATTGTTGTCTACTCGAAATCCTTCGGGTGATGTCGTCTGCAGTTTAGGCGGGAAAAGTCTCGCGGTTTGTCCGAATACAATTGAACGTCACAAAAGCAGACGAACATTTGTAAACATCGTAAGGTCCCTTAAGAAACAAAAATGGCTGACTTATTATGTGAAATTTCCGTAGCAAAAGTCAAGGACGATTTGTAACAACTTAAATACAGAGGCATACTATAAAACATGGACAGGTTGTTGTATCTACGTTTTTTCTACTGAATTTTCGTAATAACAAGGTAAAATATAAAATAATGAAAAAATGCTACCAGACAATTTTTTCCAAGGGGGGTTGGCATTTAGTATAAGTGGTTATATTCCTTCATATTACATGTACTGTCTCAGAAAGAACGTCTCGCCATTTAAATGACAGAATCAATTGTCGCCATTTTGATGATAGTGCCCATTAAAATCTAAAGCAAATGCTTCATTGGACAGACTTACCATCTTCCATCCAAAGCTTAAGCAAGTACCACTTATCATTTTTTAAATGCAAAAGATTGGGCGCAAGGGCCACGATTTTTGTTTCATTTGGCAACAAAATATTGTGTCTGGTGATTTTTTTTTGGCGCCTAGGTTTTATAGTCTTAAATGATGAATGCGCGTGTTAAATATACCCGTAATTGACTCATTTCCAGTTTTACATGACTTATCCCCCCTTTTACTTCTGGTAAAAAAAAACTACGGCTGTCATCACTAAAAGTCTATGATAATATGAATGTAGGCGCAGCCTAAATGCGAGCATCACACATTGTTCATGTCGTTTCTTAAAACCCCCTAACTATGCCTCTATATTCCATTGATGACGTGACGTCTTATCTAATGTGTTGGTGACGTTACAAAACTCAATTTCAAATACAGCATTATAGATTGAAAAAAATTTGTCTGGCATTTTTGTAGTAATTTAAAAAATAAACACTTTAATTTTATTTATGTAAAAATTATTTTTGTCTACTTTTATATTTTATATTTTTTCGTTCGTCTACAATATTTTCTTCGGATAGCTCAGCTACCATCTGAAATAGATTTGTTCATATGGATCACGTGACTTTTTTTACACACACGCATGTAACCGTATAGCTCACATCTGCGATGCTCGCTATTAAAATAAAGATTTTGTATTGTTTGTCTATGCCAATTAAATTTTCATCTAATTAACCTCATTAGTATATGTTACTTTAGCCACAGGCAACAGGTGAGTTTGAATACAACACGTATGTCACTGGTAAGCTTGTTTATTCAAGCTACTACAGTAGTCCCCCTCTTATAAGACCACCCCATCTGAGTCATGAAAGTGGTCTTATAATGGGGGTGGTCTTTCTTGAGGGGATACCATTTATAAAGGTCTATAGAGCTTGGTCGGTTGATTAGCAGCAAAAGCTGTGAAGTGATTAAGAATCACACAAAATAAGTATTTGTATTTTATTATTCAGTATAAATAAAAATAAAAAGAATTCATGCAGTTTTTATCTGTTCAAAATGTGTAATGATAATATAACAATTCCAAGTCTTCTTAACAGTGAATGTTTCCGTTCCTGTTTCATCTGCATTATAGTTGTTTTTATCACTTTTATTGTCTGCCCAGGTTCCACTTCGTAGTTTATTAAGGTTCCGTCTAATTTGAAAAAATCCAGGTTTTTCTCTGTTTCCAGTTTCCCAAGTTTTTGACATCGCTTGTAGTAAATTTTGATTTATGATTATGTTGGTACATTGTATTATTATCTCCTTGCTGAATATTTCAGTCTTCTTGTAATAAACGCGATTTCCGTACTGCCGAAATCAAACTGATCTACAGTATGTTACTTGTTTTCCCCTTTAATCCAACTTAAAAACCTTTCTTTTGCACGATTTCGACATTTTGTTTACCGGTTGTTGAACTGTTTCCGAACTGGTTTACGATAATTAAACCAAATCTCGTTCTATTCGAGACTTCCAAAATAAACATCCGGTCAGTGAAAATGGTCGTTCGTGAGGGAAATTTACGTTGTTGTGTCAAAAAAACGTGGTCGCTGGTCGCGTTTGAGGGGTGGTCATTCGCGAGAGGTAATTTTACGTTAGAAACACTAAATGCATCAGGGTTTTGGCCGGATAAACCGGGTGGTCGCTGGCGAAGGGATCGTATAAGAGGGGGACTACTGTAGTATAAAACAGCTGGGTTTTACCTCCAATAAGCATCGGGTAAATAGGGTAAAAAACATGGGTTAATAAATTTACCATCACATTTACACAGTGGGCAGTTTTAACAACATTCCTCAGTCATATTTACACCTGTTGTTCAACTGAAGCGTACAAATTTATCAAAGACAATTGTTCATTTCAAAAAGTTTCAACAGGACAAACTGTGACTGAAGCAGCAGTTTTTAGTACCAGAAGTGGACACTAGGTAGTGTTTTTAAATTGGATCATTTACGATCCTTCATCTGCTTCAGTGATCATAAATACTAGTACACATGTGTTGACAACTGTTGTGTAGTATCCAGTGACATGTGTGTTATTTTGAGTTATAAAAACGAAATTGACAATAAATGAATCAACACAGATATCTTATGAAAAGCGGCTTGACCTGCATGATGCAATCAGAGTTTAATAGACAAAAAAAGCAATTCATTCTGTTAATTAATGTATAGAAATAAAAAAAACTAACTTATTTTGTAATGCATTTACTGCTTTTGTTGTAACATTTTTTTTTAAATGTAATAAAATATGAAAACTGACACTGTCATTGTAGTTGAGAGATTTCCGGACCGAATTTCCATTTTAATTTTGGAATTATAAAACTATCTCACACATGCGTACTAGTAGATCCATTTTCAGTATTTTCGGTTTTATGTTCATTCACGGAATAGCTGTTTCCAATAAATTATTAAAGAAATTAGATTTTCTGCTGTCAAGAATTCAATTACAATTCTTTTCATGATTAAAATAAAATGATTTTACGGGCTGGTTGAGACCAACTACTGAAAAAATTGAATCGTTAGAGTCTGGCAAACTTGGATTTCGTCCGACAGAATATTTTCAGGGTGTCCAAATGTCACACATAATGTTAAATAATTTCACCAGGTCTTATACTGATCTAGTGATTTCTAATCTGGCAACACTTTTAAAAAACTTGCCACAGAAAAATGCAGTTGGCGAATTTTCTGGCATTAGCTTTTTAGAAGCCAGAGCAGCCCCTGGGGTGGTAAGATTTACTTGCTGGTGAGAACTACTAACTGACCAGTATAACTGATTACCTAAGTAATTCTTACCTCCAAATCTTTTCAGAATTTGTGTGAAAAAATGGCATTTTAAATATCATAAACATAGCTTGTTTTGGATGGAAGATTGTGAAATCTATCCAATGTAGCTTTTGCTGTCCATTTTAATGGGGGAAAAACAGCGCAATCAGCAAAATGGTGAGAACAGCACATGTAGCATGCCAACATTACAGTACATGTATCATGCATGCGTATGGCAAAGAACAAACAATATTTTTGAAAATAAGCTTGGCAAGCCGCATGGATTAGTGCAAGAATCATCTGTCCAAAGCTTTTTTAGACTTTGATGGGTGCATGGTACAAATGTATATCAGAGGGCTCTCCATAATCAAAACAGCAGATTTTGTGACACCACAGGTTTGAGTAGGAACATTTCATAATCTGCCACTGTTCAAATGTACTGTAGATATTTTTTTCCAAGAAAATAATCACTTTAACTCCAATCAAGATAATTTTAATCCATTTCTAAGCTCATTTTCATCACTACCCCTGCTTTCAGACATTTTGTTCCTACATGTATAATTGTTTCCTGGTACACCAGAATTCTGGATGTATCTTAAGGATGTGAAGACTTTTCTCTATATATATAGAGCTGATGTATTTATTTCTAATTTCCTACTTATTTCATATGTTATAATATTTTTCATGTTGTTGAGGTAGATGTTCTTACTGTTCTTAATATTCATGTGTTTTTTATACAATATATTAATATTTTAAATTCGTGATATGGTCAATGATAATAAGTAGAAAACCACTTTTTTTTAATACATGTATTAATACATACATTACATAGGTCAAATACATGTTGATTCCACTATACTTAAAGGTATCAATAACAAAAACATGGGGAAAAAAAGTAAAAAGAACAAAGAAAAAGCAACTTCAGCAGCATCTCCAGAAATTAAAGAATTGACAAAGACAGACAAAAAAGAAATTATGGATGTTGTCAATCAACTTCTAGAAGGTATTAAATCTTTTTTTAATACTGCGAACAGTTTCAGACATGTCTGAAAATAGCTGCTTTGGTTTGTTTTGCAGCTAGTAATTTCCACTATGTTGCTTTTGGACACAGACACACAAATATCATATACTGTGTGTGTAAACACTGGAATAGAATATGGCCACTCATATTACCCTGACATGTGCAGTTCCAGTTGCTTACACTCCTTGTTAGTTAATTCGTTTGGTACTTTTTCTCAATTTCAAATAGTTTGACAGTACATGTATGTTTGATTTAGTGTCGATGATTGGAGTATAACATTTAACAGACAAAAGTTTATGTACATAGAATAAAATGGTCATTTGTAAACTGAGCATGTTTTGTCTTCACTTAATTGTTAGGTCAAGTTAACAGTTTATATCAATTGCCCATATTCAGAATTGCTTTCAATTAATGTTAATAAATGTATAAAGTAAAAAATGTTTATACAACTGTACAGTCATGTTGTGAGGTGTATAAATAATACAATTAAAAGAGCACGGATGTTTTTTTAAATTTTTTGTTGTTATTTTAGTCTGTTCTAACCCTGTCAATGCTGCTGGTGCTAAAGAGATGGAAGACTATTTTAAAATCAAAGGTCTAGTTGACAAACTGCTGCAATTACAATCAGGTTAGTATTATGTAGAATTATATATATATATATATATATATATATATATATATATATATATATATATATATATATAATTATCTATAGAGGAAAATAAACAGAAAAAAATTCAGTCAAAAAAATTCAAAAGAGACGGCGTACCAGAAGCAATTTGGAGAGTAAATTACCAAACACCGAGAATAACAAAACAATCAAATAAAAAAAGAAGACGTAGATTTATTCAAAAGCGAAACGAAAAAGACAACATAGTCGTCAATTTATCATCTTATCCTCTTACTACACACGAGGAACAAGTTCTCAGCAAGGGTCTCAACTTCTGTCCTGTCCCTTCAAACATCAACCAGCTTCAACTTGAGACAGACCTAAACAACTTTGCCCGGAGACTACGAATAAAGGATTTTTTTCATCGTCGAGAAAAGAAACAACTTCAGGAAGCCGAAACCAATTACGAAGATGACTACAACGTTGACACGCCCATACAAAAATTTAAGAAAAAAAGCAACTGGAATCCACCTAAAAGCAAAAATGACAATCTGGAGGCTTTTATTAACATAGTTAAAAAAGATGTGAAATCGTGCTAACTAACAAACGGAAACGCAACATCTCTAAAAAACTACACAAAGAAGGCGTTCCTGGAAGACCCATTGTATCTGCTAATGGACACCCCACGGAAAAGATTTCGGAATTTGTCGATCACCATCTAAGACCATTTGTAAAAGCCCTTCCGTCCCATATCCAATGCAGTCCCTAAATCCTCTACCTCAAAACACATTGCTTGCTACTATGGACGTGTCATCTTTACAAACATACCACAAAATGAAGGAATTGCTTGCTGTGAAGCTGTATGGAACACCAGACAAGAAAAATATCCCCCAACAGAAAGTCTTGTTAAATTGCTCACTCTCGTCCTTGAGAACAACAATTTTGTTTTTAATGACGAACACTACATCCAAGTGAGTGGTACTAGCATGGGAACCAAAATGGCACCCTCTTATGCCAATATATTTATGGGAAATCTTGAAAAACAGCTTCTGTCTGGTGCACCATATAAGCCATTGTCATGGTTCCGTTTCATTGATGACATTGACATTAAATGGAATGAAAGTCAAGAACATTTAATAGATTTTTTTAACTATTGCAACAATTTTCATCCCACCATCAAATTTACTTTCGAATTCTCTGGTCACAAAATATCCTTTCTCGACACTACTACCTCCATCCAAAACGGAATGATGACAACAGATCTTCACACGAAAGCAACAGACAAACATCAATTTTTATCCCCCAAAAGTTGCCACCCAAGGCATTGCTCCCGCAGTATTCCTTACAGTCAAGCCATACGTATCAAAAGAATTTGCTCAACAGAAAACACCCAAAACCATCGTTTAAATGAGCTCCGTAAACATTTACTCAAAAGAGGCTATAAAAACAAAAACATTGCCGAGGCATTTGGAAAAGCTCACAATGTTTCCAGAGATTCGTTGCTGAATTACAAAGATAAAAATATAACAAACAGCAGAATACCATTAGTCGTCACATACCACCCTGACTTAAAAAACATTTCAAATGTTTTAAGGAAACATTGGAACCTTATCGAAAATGATCCGAATTTAAAAAAGCTTTTCCCTGAACCACCTATAATGGCATACCGTCGACCAAACAGTCTAAAAGATATTATTGTAAATGCTAGAGTCAAAATGAACTCTCCTTCAAAACCTGGTGGATACAATCCATGCAATCGCAGTAATTGCAAATGCTGTAAAGCAGCAAACGTCGCTAGCACCTTTCGAAGCACAACAACCAACGAAAGCTTTACAATATACTCCAATTGTTCCTGTAAATCCAGCAATTGTAGTTACATACTGACCTTAAAACTACAGGCCACTCTTTTGATACTGTAAAATTCCAAATTATTGATCAAAACCCAAAGTGGAATACATCAACCAGAAGACTTCGAGAAACATTTTGGATACATCAATTAAAAACGCTAGAACCTGATGGATTGAACGAACGTAATCCACAGGTAGAATACTAAAAATGTTTATGACCCAACAGTAATATGAACAACAAAAATATTTTAGATCTCAGCATCAGTATAGATTTTTTGTATAAAGTGAACAACAAAAACATTTTCTATTGTTTGAATTTTTGATTCAGTCAACGTCTGATGAAGCTCTTTGGTAGAGCGAAATATTGCGTTCCATATATATTATTTGTACATAGTAGTGTTGTTATAATTATTTTTATTAGACAACTATATATATATATATATATATATATATATGAGTCTTAAGTAGACGAAACGCGCGTCTGGCGTAATGAATTTGTCACCTTGGTAATTTTGATTACATCTTGTTGGAATATTTGAGCAAAGCAAAGTAACAGCACGGCACGTCCGCGGCTGGCGGACTTGTGAAGCAACTATTTTGGGTTAAGTTGGAAATTAGCAATTTCAAGATCAATATGTTATGACTTGTTTACGTCATTTATTTTTATTGACATTCAATGACTAAGGCCATTCGTTGGTCAGTCTTTGTCTAAATTTTTGACAAGAAACACCGTCATTTGTATCGTTGCATAATCTTCTAGACTTGTATATATATATATATATATATATATATATTTGTAAAGAAGTAAGTTCTTTGGATTGTCAAATGGTCAATGTCATAACAACTAGCTCAAACATATAAATTTAATAAACAAAACAAAATAAAGACAATACACAATAAATGAAATGAATAAATACACATAAAAATAAATACACATTCACAAGACTGAACTAAATATAATGTACTGTTACAAATAACCACAAATTGAGCCTCCACACACCGACTTCGCACTACGTCTCCCGGTTGTCCTCCACATCGTTGGTACTGTAACACTGATGAACCATTAAATTAATTCCTTAGGAATTTTAACATATTTAACGGACAAAGGATTAAATTCTATACAAGTTGCAATTTCTACATTGGTGACGAGAACACTAGATAATTAACTTCACTTCACTGATGTGTTCACCTAACTGTGACGAATTTACTAAACAACTTCTGCACGGGCTTTTACTAATATAACTACACATATTTACACGGACCTTTAAACTATAAATATACAGCAACGGAAATTTCCAAATAAACTAATCCAACAGCAGAACATATTACCACCGATAAAAGACGTTGTTACATCAAATTGAATATCATTGAAACCACCACGCTGTTTCCATTTCCATCAATCAAGTCGACGCTTTATTACTACTGTATGCTACAAGCATACCAAAACCGGGTCTAAAAACAAAAAACCCCTACAAAATAAACAATCTACAAATTACTTACATTTCTATACTTTATGCATATGACAACTAATCTGGCCATTCTAGACCGCGAGCCGAAATACCATCTCGACGGCGTACTCGACCGTAAAATTAACCATAAAATAGAAATGACTTACCTGAGTGTGGTTAACAATAGCCTAAGGTATCCATGTCCTGTACTGACAATTATAACACCTAACTGCTATTTTAATTAAACTCAGCAACAAACACACGCTAGCCTTGGGTGTCCATGTCCTGAACTGACAATTATAATACCCAACTGCTACTCCGCAGACGTGTGCTCTACTCAATGACCATGTGCCGACTGATTTACAACTCACCTGTGAAATTTCAATTCGTACCTAATCACGAGATATACAAGTAAGGTCTGCTTGACTGGTAAACTGTCCGGTGTTAGTACAAATTTATCCTATAATTTATATCCTACCTATTTTACAAGTATACAAATAACCGAAGTTCGTTACAATATTATACAAGTCTAGAAGATTACGCAACGATACAAATGACGGTGTTTCATGTCAAAAATTTAGACACAGACTGACCAACGATTGGCCTTAGTCATTGAGTGTCAATATAAATAAATAACGTAAACAATCAAAACATATTGATCTTAAACTTTCTCATTTCAACTGAACGAACAACTTTTTTATAGTTGCTTCCCATGGAATATAGAGAACCATAAAAGATTGTCATGTTTTATTTGGCGTGTATCACCTTATCTTTTTGTATCTGCATGACAAACAATATAAATACACAGATGAAATTTTGGTATTAATATAGATGTTACAGGTAAAAAGGACATATTATAATTATTTGTTGCAGCCTTTGATGCCACTGTTACAAACAGAGAGAATGGGTTTCCTCCCTTTGTAGACTGGTTACACAATAATGGTATTGACACCAGCATTGTTGAGATCAAGTACTTTCCAGACTGTGGTTATGGACTTCAGGCTACCAAAGATCTTAAGGTGAACAATGTGTGCAGAAACAAATTTGGCAGTAAAACATCTAGAACGAATAAAAATACCCTGGCTTTTTTTCTTTTTTTTTGGCGAGGGTACGAATTTAGTCCCATTTCTCGTAATGTAGCAGAGCGGGAGTGAATCACTTCCGGCACTTAAATGTCCAAAAGAAGTTGCATATACAATTAGACATGGTCGATCTTGATATCTTTCAAACAGTGTCACCATTTTTTCATTGGTTTAGTGTTTAAAATCGATCATTATTGATATGTAATGATAGTTATTTCAGTTTTTAATAACCCACTGTGCTTTGTGTATTAATTGACATTCGTGTCTCTTTTTAATTATGTTTACTACACGAAAAACATTGAGAAACCCGAAAATGAATGGCCAGTTTGAGCTTGGGTAATACATATGTAAATTACTGGATTCTTACTACGGAATGGTTGTTATAGTATGCAAATTAGCACATTTATAACAAAATTAGGTCACATTATCCATATACGGAAAAATGATCAACATAGCATCTTCAAGACGAAAAAAGAAATTTCTTCAATAAAGATTGTTTCCCGTTAGTTTTGCAATGTCTAAAGCTTTAATAACGTAAAGAAGATGAATATTATGTTTGAATTTTGTATAAATAGACCGAAGTTAGATTTTTTTATTTGCTACATTACGAGCAATAGGACTGAATTCTGCCGTTAATCCCACAAATCACAAAACTAACTTCGGATTATAACGGCAGTAAAATTCGGCCTATAAAACATCATACAATTACTGACTTTGATTTAGGACCCAATTGGGATGCCTCAAGAAGAGAAAATGTAATATTCACTGAACCTCTCAAGAATACAGATGGCGACCGCATATCCAAATCTGTAACTGTCTCTGATCTTCACAACATGTCTAGTGTCTAGATGCATATTGCGATTCAGCCTGCCCGCTTGTGCATTGGGCTGTGCAGCAAACAAAAATACTATATTTTAATGCAATTTGAAACACTGCGATATTTATGGACATGCTCTATAGGTTTTTAATGATGTTTAGTTATAATGTTGAAAATATTTTGTTAAATAGTTGTGTATATTTCAGCATCTTAATGATTCTTTAAATTTTTCAATGATTTAAAAAAACTGCACTTAAACTTGTTGTCACAAAATATTAAGGTTACTGAGTAATTTCAGGAAGCAGACCCATTTTTGACAATACCAAGAAAAATGATGATGACCACACAAACAGCAAGGAACTCTGTACTAGGTCAGTGTGTTGTTTGTGTATGTAAATGGGTTTTTTTTGTCACTTTAGATTTTCATCTTATCATGGAGTTAAATTTTTATTTGGGGAGTAAGCTGGAGTATTTAGTAAGCATTCCAAATCTTCAGCAAAAAAAACTTGCGCATCTTCTCAAAGTTGGAGCCAAGCACATCTTACCATTAAGCAGACACCAACATGCAAACCAATGGCGACAGTGATTAATAATAGATGGCTACAGTAAGAGAACTACATAGACCTCTCATCCAACATGGCCACCATATGTACATGTTTTGCATGTATTGTTTTTACAATTTATGATTAAAAAAAATTTATTATCAGTTTCTGACATGAAGATATATAAATAATTTATAAAATAATATTTTTTTTAACTGATATCAGCAAGAATATTAAATGTTAAAAGAATATTGCATCGTATGGTGTTTAGAGTAAAACTAGCCATTTTTGTTTTATTAGATATTAAATATTTAATTTATTAAATATTAAATCGATGTTTTTAATACTCTATGCTATTTCTCTTGATCACTTTTATATCTGTCTGTATGTTATGCTTGAAAATATTTGTGTTTAAATAATCTATAAATGATAAAAAGAATTCTCATATATACTTGCAATAACTTGTTTAATAATAATAGTGCTTCAATAATTTCAGTTGTATCACATTAAATTTTCGGGGTGTCATTTCATATAAAATTTTTCGCAAATTTAGAAACCCCGAAGGGTACTCAAGGAAACTTACAAACACCCATAAAATATTCCAGAAATGGGCTTTGCACCAGCATCTAAAAAACAGCCAATACATTTAACAAAGTATATAAATAAATTTATTTACGGTATCAATTCTATATGAAACTGCTTTTTAAATACAGCTCAAATATCAAAGTTCATCAAATAATAAATCCAGTGTCCATGCTACAGTTCAGTGCAGCCAAATATCAAAATAAGAACTAATTTCCTCTCCCTCAGTCAAAGTTCATTTACATGATGTTGATTAAAATATTGTTAAACCATGTTGGACTTGGAAATAAACTGGTACTTTAAATATAATTAATATTGCATGTTGGAATTTTCTCGAAGTAAACTTGAATGCAATATTTTAACTGAAAACCTTTGAATTGACAGGTGCTTTGATTGGTGAAGACAAGATGTTACAAGCTATGCCAAGTATTGTTTTAGCCTTACATTTACTGTGTGAGAAAAAGTCACCTGATTCCTTCTGGAAACCTTATATAGATATCCTTTTACAATTATATCCAGCCTGATAATTCTAGTTGCATCTTTTTTTAAGCACAGAATTTATTCAAGAAACTTAGACATGTGTTTTATTTTTGTCCTGTGTACCAAATACATTTAATTCTTATTGATTTCACTTCATGTTCGATTGCATAACAGCTGTGACTCAAATAATTCACAAATGTTACTTTTTCAAAATTTAAAAAAGACCTGTGTCAAAATAGCAAAATTTCCATTGAAACCTGCCTAACAGACCCTTTTTGAGATGAAAAAATAATTTGCATGACTAATTTTGTAGCATGCCATCTTTAAACACAGAGTAATATGAAAGATGTAATTCCAGGCTTTAAAGTATAATCAAAGTGTAACATTAGAAAAGAGAACACATATAGATTGAAAACATTTTCCAATTATAAGACTGTGTTCATATATACCATAAAAAGCTCTGTATTGTCCGCACCCCTTTCTTGGGCCCGAAAAATTGGGAAAAATTTGTATATGCATATACAATCCGCACGTAAAAAATTTCAAAAAACGTCTCAAGATGAAGACATCGAGTCAGACTTGATCATGCTTTTTAACAAATTTTTACTGTTATATGTAATTTATTCTCTCTTAAAATATTGTTTATATTTATAGTTTTATTCATTTCTAGTGATTGTAATAAATTAAATAAAAAATAGTGCATTCTCACATAGCGTCTATTTTTATCGTTGTTAAAACGGATACTCACACATTTCGAAACCAAAACAATTCGTCAACTTTCATTTATCAATGAAAACAAAGAAAACAAAAAGATTACATGTTTTATTTTAATCCCTTAATGATTGCAATCAAAACATCGATCTTCAAACATTTGAGGTTACATAACGACGCCATTTGCACTGTACGCAATTCAGGTTACACATCCGCTATTTTCGTATCCGTTTTAATTTTTATTCGTCCTATATAATTATTATAACATTACTAAAATAATTTAAGTAAAAATTAATATCATTACAACGTATTTATATGGAAGTTTGTAAAAGAATCATGTTAGAATAGTACGAAAATACCACATATAACACAACAACAAAACGGCGACCGCCATTGACAACATTCAACGGGACGAAACACACTATATCGAGTCTGTATTTATGTATAATCCGCACCATTCCTTTCCATCTTAGATTAAAAGAAAAAGACCGCGGACAATACAACCCTAAATATGGTAACATAAGAAATGTTTTCATAAAACACTGACATTACACTGTATTTTACATATCTCTTGTTGGTATCTCATTGATTCCCATTAGATCCAACATTTTCCAAGTTGTGGGAGAAATAGATAAATAAGGACAATTTATAAGGAATAAAGATGCAACAAAAAAAAGACACCAAAAGCAGCAAACCAAAATGAATAACCTGAACCTAATAAAGAACCAATTTTATGCCGATGCTACAGAATTTTGAATATTGTGACTAAAATGTTCAATGTTTGTTTAGACTAGCGTATTAGTTATCGTTACTAAAACTTGCCACATATAGTTGTTACGTCCCTTACAAAATCATTACATCTGTAACTATTTAGGTTTCAAATAATGCCTTAAGCAGTACAGGGAGTCTTTTCAAGTGTTCTTTTTACATTTAAATACTGACACATTAATTCCTTAACAGTTAATACATGTCTTACCCAGCTCCTACTCCACACCACTCTACTTCACTGATGATGAAATCAAACTTCTCAAAGGTTCTCCTGTACAGAGTAAGTATCACATGTACTTACACAAATTTATTTAATATGAATCTTTCAATTTGCTTTGTCTTCTATAAAAACATTTGCATGAATGATCCATTTAGGAATTTTTGTCAGATACCTAATTTTCTATGAATGATTCCTTTAAAAGATTGATATTTCTTTTTTTTGATAAATTGTAAGGATGACCTTTGTACATTTTTTAATGATTTTTAGTAGAATATACAAGTGTTCTTTTGCTAATTATATAAAACTATTTTGTTAAAAAAAAATATAAAGAAAAAATAGTAGTCATAGCTGTTGATTACGGTATGCTCTTTATCCAATATTGCTGCACTATTTTCAATTTAGAACAGTACATTTATTTTTATTAAATTTAGTTTAGGTATAGTTGAAAAAGTCTGTAAATCATTAATGTCATTAGGAAATATATAGGTACAGTAGATTCTAAATGACTGTGGTTACATACATTTGTTCATTTACAGGTGAATGTTACAGTCAGTTAAAGAACATCGCCAGACAGTATGCTTACTTCTATAGACTATTTCAGGTACTTCAAAATCTGTTAAGAATATATATATGTACAATATTAGTACATTGTAAGAAAATATAGTTTAGTTGTACGAGCCTTAGAAATGGGCGAGTACAAATAAACTCTATATTTTCTGACAATGTACGAATATTGTTTTTATTCTGCAACCAGAAAATACATTTAATACTAATGGAAAACATGAAAACAGTGCACTTCTAGCCGATTTTTTACTTTACGTCACAAACAAATATCCTATGCGACAACAAGTTGTAAACCAGAACAGAATACTAAATATCGTAAGAAGTATAGAAATGGGTACCAGGAGAGACGTCATTATTTACAAATAAAGCTTTGCTTTATTGGTAGGGTCGTATTTGTACAGTTGAAGAATAAATATTGGTTAATTGTTTATAGCTTAAGAAATCAGATGTTTGGTACTGGTGTGTGTTAGCCTGAAGTTTGAGATGATATTGCCTTAAATTTACGTTGTCCTAACACAGAACCATGTGCCATCAAAACAATGTTATGTCAGCAGGTTAATAGTGAAGAATTCCGTGTTTTCAATGCTGGCATTTTTAGAAAATTAATTTTATTAACTGGTTAACAGTGAAGGATTCTGTGTATTTAATGCTGGCATTTTCAGGATACCGTATTTATTTTATTTAATACATGTATACATAATTTGTTGCCTATTTTGTAGAATTTACCAGCAACCTCAAAATTACCAATAAAAGACAGTTTTACATTTAATGATTACAGGTAAGTAAATGTTACTGTATTGATATTTGCAAGTTGAATGCAGCAGAACATATCAAAAGACATACATTTTTTTATCACAAATGGAAGATCACACTGGCTTTTCCAATAGTACCAGTATATGAAAGTACCTGTTTCTTCTGTATAGCAGTAACTTTCCTGTTGTGATTTCCTATATACTCTCCTTTGTTTTAGACTATTTTCATCAACATCAATCAGAACACCTCAAACCAGAATGTTGTTACGTAACCACAACAACGTTCTTGTTTTATGCATCGAGCTCATCTGTACCAGAAATAGGCCATTTACCAAAGAAGATGGATCTCTTCACCACACTGACACCTTTTCTGGTTTTTAAACAACATCCAAAATATTTCAGTAAAGAAAATAAAATAAATAAACTGTAATTGAGAAATAAATATATATAAATAAAGAGGGATTCAGCTAAACATTTAAAGAAACAAACAAATTAGTATTTACATTACCTGAAAACCTCTACAATATCAAACATATTTTATAATTTTTAATTGATACAGATGGGCTGTTTCTACTGTGATGACTAGACAGAATCAGATTCCCACACCAGATGGCAGTAAGATCACCTTTGGTTTAATTCCTATGTGGGATATGTGTAACCACTGTAATGGAACTGTAAGTTACTTGTCATTTCGTAGGTAAAATAAAGTTGTTAATAATTTTTATTGTTTATAAATGTATGAAGGTTCATTTTTATTTTATTTAATTGTATATATGTATCTGCTTATCATTTTGTAAACTTAAAACAATAGACATGTAAGATGGACGTTTTAGCTCACTTGAGGACCAGGAATGTCATATAAATTGTTGTCTTCACTTTGCATCCTTCGATCTGTACTTTTATTTTGCAGTGTTTTTCTCTGAAACAAATGGACCAAACTTGGTCACAATGCTCATTGGAGGATCCCCTACAAAGTGTGTGTTTGGTCCAATTGGAAATCCTCAGTTTAATATAGAAACCTAAGGGCTTTTCCAGAAAAAAATGTACAGGGGGTCAGAACTCAGCCCAAAAAATGGGGTACCGCCACTAAAATTTTTATTTTTTTAGAGGCACAACCTAGAAAATGTTTTTATGGAAAGTACCCCTCACATATAAAATAAAATTGATATATATATTTATTTATTTATTTATTTATTTATTATATGACTAACATTTATCTTAATTTTGATTGGCCCAGGGTATCATTTAAAGTATTATGCAGACAGTGTGTTAACCTCAAAGTAGATAAAAATAGACTGATATAAAAGTTTTGACTTTTGAGTAGCTAAAAATAGAATATTTATCACTTTTCAGTAGTTAAAAATAGAATTAAACAATGGAGAAACAAGCATTAATTTAATTGTTAGAATTAAAAACATCAGCCAATCAAAATCATTCTTTTGAAACATTCTTTTTGTGGACATTTGTTCAAAATGGCTGACGAGCAGCAGACAAGTTCTGCAACTGTCAATTAACAGGAACTGTTTTTGCTAATTTTTCATAATTGCTATAAATTTTAATTGGAAAATGTGAATATTTCAATTTAAAATGTGATAGCATACTGTTGTTATGTAAATAAATATTAATTGTTATCCTTTTTTATTAAAGACATCCAGTGTAAAAGTAAAAATAGTCATATAATAAAACATTCATCGACTTTTATATAGGTTTATACCTGGTTTTATGAACCCTCAAAAAATATATCCACACTCGCCATTGGCTCAGTGGATATAATTTTTTCAGGGTTGATAAAACCAGGTATTAACCTACATCAAAGTCAATAAATGTATAATATCTGAATATTGTGATAGGCCGTTGGTATTTAACCAACGGCAAACATCGTCAACACTCAATTCTTCAATGTTCATTCTGCCATGTGGTTGCATTTTCGGTATACTCTGGCTTTTACAACATCTGATTAATGAGAGAGCAGAGGAATATAGAAAATCAGCAACCAGTCCCATTCGGAACTTTTGGGCATAAACCATTCAAAAGTTTATGATGATCGGTTATTCCCCTTGCATTCATTCCGACAAAATTGTCAGTCAAAAATCGTGTGGACATTGCCGAAAGCACCATGTTTGGTGAAATAGAAATAGAAAAACGCCAACAACCGTGATTATTTTAATAAGAACGTACCTAGACCCACCAAAATAGAAATACCCACAACCCCCCTACCAAGGAAAAAAAATAATAACCTGCGTTCCAACCCCCCATTTTTTCCTGGAAGCCTTAAGGGTAATAATTTTGTAAAATGCTTCAAAATCATTGAACCAATTTAAAACAAAATTGGTCACAATTTTTATTGAAATTCTATACAAAGTGTATGTTTTTATTCTAATCAGAAATTTTAAATGCCTACTAGCACAGAACTTTAACATCGGTTAATGTCGGAAAATGTTAAAATTCCATCTTTTCAGAACTGCAAAGCTTGATTAAACCCATACTGTATATGAATGTTTATGTGATGGTCCTCTATTTTTGGCATCAAAAATTCACAATAGCCACCACCACACAACTAAGTTTAACCAAGGACCATATTAGAAAATGTTCAGATGCCTTCTTCTTTGCACATATAATCAGGTGAGATATACAGACTATTTATACCCTATGAGTTTTATGTTTTGTTTTGAATTCTTCTTTCGACGCATGTTTACAATATTACACAGAAATCCTACATGTTTGTTATATTTTACAGATAACAACAGATTACAACATGGAAAATGACTGTAGTGATTGTTTTGCATTGAAGGAGTTCAATCAAGGAGAGCAGGTAATGGGAGATAACTTCATTACATTTTTATATTTGTCAATTAGATGGCAAAAATAAATTGGAGTTCTGTTAAATGTATTTGAGACCATCAAATCATCAAGTGATATTTTCAATAAATGCATTTTATTATACTATTCTACTTAGCTTAAAAATTTAAATGTAGATACAAAAATTAGGAGTTAACTCTGTTGAATTTGCCAGCTTCATTTAATGATTTGATAGTCGAACTCATAGATGGAGCCACAAAACACATATTTGGGACAATCAAATCAAAGTTAATGCCAATATATTTTTAAAAACATTACTGTTATCTTCATTTAGATGCAACTTTGATCAAATCTGAGTCAAATGACAATTTTTATTTACCAGAAATATCTGTGCATGGATAAACCTTCCTCAGCATCATAAGGGGAAATAATTTCCATTGTCCAATCAAAAGCTACACTACAATCAGTTAGAATTAATGATATCAGTATTACGTGTCTATCGATAGGTTTCTCACGACACATTAGCCTTTCTACACTAAACATACAAGATCTTTTTTTTCTCCAACAGACTCAGGCAATTGACATGTATATTAATCTTTGTTTTTTTTTGTAAGTTGCAGTTATTGTTAGGTCATATAAGATCAGTTATGTGTCCATGTACATGTCTAACTAAAGACAGGTGTCAGTAATAAAATTAAATGATTTTTCTGAATCATAACATTTATTTATTTTTATACCCCTGTCACCCAGCTGTCTGTATGTCTGTCCATCTGTTCACATCCCTTGTAAGCGCAACTCCTCCTAAACTGCTTGATAAAATTTAATGAAACTTAGCATAAAGGAAGTACATTATATGTAGATGTGCATGAAGGATGTTTATTGACCTCGGATATCATTAAGGGGAGATTAGTGGACTTGAACGGGAAGCTTGGGGTATCCCTTTGTGAGTGTGCTCACAGTCCACACGTGTTTTCTTTAGAAAACATAATTACTGTACCTTTCTTTGTTGTTCTGCTTATTAAAAGAATCAGTTCATAATGCTGTGCAATGTGGCACATTAAAATGGCAGAAAAGGAAACATCTAAAAATAGACCCAGAAAACACAAAATATGTCAAGCTGCAAGTAGACCTCATTTATTTTCTGTAAACGTTGAACTTACAAAAAATATTACAAACAGATTACCAAGGGAATGACTTTTAGACAATTAATGTGTCTTAATCAGATGATTAACAACAGCCTGAGGAATGATACAGAATATGAACTGCAGGGGTGGGGGTACTAATAACAATGGAGGTGTCTGGTCCTCAGCAAGTTCAGGGCAATGTCCTGGTACTGGGCCCAGGAAACTTACAAATACATATGAAAAGATATGTTTTAACACCAGATTTTGTATTGGCTGACCTTCAATTATGAATCTGGTTTTGTGTTTTGTCTTATAGAAACAATTGATAGTGCATAATTTTTAGGGGGTGGCACATATGCCTGGTGTGGCTCTCCAGATCTGAGCCATTAGGCTGTGCCTGCATTATTACTTCAAGTCCACAAAAAAATGAGTTCATTGTATCATAACATGCAAACCTGGAAATTTTTTCTTTGACATTTATCATGTGTAAAAATTGACATAAATATTCAGAGCTTTTGTAGTGGATTCCTGATCTAGGTATATCAGTATGACACATTTATATTTCACACATGTTTATATGTAATTATTATCATAATCTTTATATTTCAGATCAGTATATTTTATGGGGCCAGATCTAATGCAGAGTTGTTAGTACATAATGGATTTGTTTACACTCAGAATGACATGGACAGAACTGCCATTAAACTAGGTACAAATTATTGTCATACTCAGTTCATATTGTGCCTAAAGTATCTTTTGTAAAAACACTAAAAAGTATCAAGGGGCCTCGGTATCCAAAGGGTTAAGGTATATAGGTATAATGCTTAAAATGGTATTCAAACAAACAAATAAACAAACATTTTTGAGAACTGAAATATCATATCCATGTCAGGACAAACACAATAAGATTAGTTTATTGAAGATCTAATGACATATTAATATGTAATAAATGTAAATATATCATTAGTTGTGCATATAACTTTTTAGCTTTATGTGATTTGCACTAAGATTAATATAAGATGTTTATTGTGGTGCATACATTCACACATGTCAAGTACTGAGTGGATTCATAGATTACTAAATTGATTTCAAATATCGATGACAAAGTATCACTAAAGTCAGAGTAAAAACAAAGTTTGGGCTAGTTATATACCAGTAGTTATTGTTATTAAACATTTAAGTTGTTATATTTTGTCATGTTTGTATATCTTTAAGGTATCAGTAAGAGTGATTCCCTGTATGAGAGAAAAGCCAAATTGTTGACTGCTCTAGGATTAGCTCCGTAAGTGCCAATACCATTATTACTGACAAACAGTTGTTTGATCTCTGCAAAGAATTTAAATGAAAGTATTTATTTAATAATGTCAAACAGCTGTGCATTATTCCATTAAAAAAGTGATTTTCTTATTTAATGTAGCAGTACATGAAGATTTAGTTTCAAATGCATGTGGGTAGAAATAGAGCAGTTTATTTAAATTCAAATACTGGTAGTAGGTTTTGGTGGGGTCTATTTAAAGTGCCTGCCTACCATCCTATAGAGTTATTTTTGTAATAGCCATTATCTTGTTCTAAATTTTTCTGTTTTATTTTATAGGTCCAGAATGTTTTTCATTTACACAGGAGACATACCAGTAGATCCACATCTTATTTCCTTCCTTAGAATATTCAGTATGAATGAAGGTATGTAACAATATTAAATTAGAAAAAAGGTTTGCTGTAGTAAATTAATTATGTAACTAGAGTAGGATCAGTTAAACAGTTCATGTCTTGTTACATCATGTATCAACCAATCAGTGTTGGGCTTACAAATACAAACAGATTTGTTATTAGTCACATCATTTATCAACTGATAGGTTTGGGTCGGCATATATAAGCAGATGTGTTACGGGACATTACGTATCAACCTATCAGTGTTGGGTTTACAAATATAAGCAGATGTGTTACGGGACATTAGGTATCAACCTATCAGTGTTGGGTTTACAAATATAAGCAGATGTGTTACGGGACATTATGTATCAACCTATCAGTGTTGGGTTTACAAATATAAGCAGATTTGTTACGGGACATTACCTATCAACCTATCAGTGTTGGGTTTACAAATATAACAGATGTGTTACGGGACATTAGGTATCAACCTATCAGTGTTGGGTTTACAAATATAAGCAGATGTGTTACGGGACATTATGTATCAACCTATCAGTGTTGGGTTTACAAATATAAGCAGATTTGTTACGGGACATTACCTATCAACCTATCAGTGTTGGGTTTACAAATATAAGCAGATGTGTTACGGGACATTACCTATCAACCTATCAGTGTTGGGTTTACAAATATAAGCAGATGTGTTACGGGACATTAGGTATCAACCTATCAGTGTTGGGTTTACAAATATAAGCAGATTTGTTACGGGACATTACGTATCAACCTATCAGTGTTGGGTTTACAAATATAAGCAGATGTGTTACGGGACATTACGTATCAACCTATCAGTGTTGGGTTTACAAATATAAGCAGATGTGTTACGGGACATTACGTATCAACCTATCAGTGTTGGGTTTACAAATATAAGCAGATGTGTTATGGGACATTACGTATCAACCTATCAGTGTTGGGTTTACAAATATAAGCAGATGTGTTATGGGACATTATGTATCAACCTATCAGTGTTGGGTTTACAAATATAAGCAGATGTGTTACGGGACATTACGTATCAACCTATCAGTGTTGGGTTTACAAATATAAGCAGATGTGTTATGGGACATTACGTATCAACCTATCAGTGTTGGGTTTACAAATATAAGCAGATGTGTTACGGGACATTACGTATCAACCTATCAGTGTTGGGTTTACAAATATAAGCAGATGTGTTACGGGACATTACGTATCAACCTATCAGTGTTGGGTTTACAAATATAAGCAGATGTGTTACGGGACATAACGTATCAACCTATCAGTGTTGGGTTTACAAATATAAGCAGATGTGTTACGGGACATTACGTATCAACCTATCAGTGTTGGGTTTACAAATATAAGCAGATGTGTTATGGGACATTACGTATCAACCTATCAGTGTTGGGTTTACAAATATAAGCAGATGTGTTACGGGACATTATGTATCAACCTATCAGTGTTGGGTTTACAAATATAAGCAGATGTGTTACGGGACATAACGTATCAACCTATCAGTGTTGGGTTTACAAATATAAGCAGATGTGTTATGGGACATTATGTATCAACCTATCAGTGTTGGGTTTACAAATATAAGCAGATGTGTTATGGGACATTACGTATCAACCTATCAGTGTTGGGTTTACAAATATAAGCAGATGTGTTACGGGACATTATGTATCAACCTATCAGTGTTGGGTTTACAAATATAAGCAGATGTGTGGCAAGCCACTTCATGTTTCAAGCAACCAGTTATGAGATTACCAATTTAAGCAGAATTAATTTTACATACATAATTAATAATATAGAATTAGTCTATATAAGACTGTAGATATATTATATTAGTATTGGTTTCTGACTTGTGTTACTATGGTTTACATTAATACAGATGAGTTATCTAATTTTGACTGTGAAAACATGTCAGAGAATGATATTGAGAACCTTGGTGACCTGAACACTCCAGTTAATACAGACAACGAGGAAAAGTTATGGAAGTTTCTGGAAACCCGTCTGTCACTACTGCTTAAAGCATATGATACGTCAGCAGAGGTATGGCAAAAGTGTAGACTCTTTGATTTACCATTTTGTTCAGCAATCAGAGAAAGTAATCTACAAATAATTTTTTTCTAGTTATTGTGTTTTAAATTCATTACATAAAAAGAAAAAATATTGCAAGAATGTTTTCACATATTTATCATGTAATATTAAACATGTAGTGTGTAAATGCTTTTTGATTGGTGAAATTCCTCTGTAACCATGAATGGTAAGATGACAATATTTGCTATATAGATTGCTAATGAATAGGATTGTCTGGTAGGTGTCGTCTGAACATTGCCTCAATTCCACAGTCATGTGACTACATTCAGGTTTTACGGTAGGGCAGTTCCTCTGTAACTATGCATGGTTTGATGAAAATGTTTATATATATATATCATATGTATATCAATTGCAAAATACATGAGTGTCAGGTAGGTGTCACCTGACCTTGACCTTAATGTCAAAACCAGCACAGTGTAAAATACCCCCAACTAATAAAAAAATGAATAAATGTTCATATTTATCATTTTCTGATACTGAGAAATGCTTGGTCCCTAAAGTTTATTTATAATAATAATATTATTAAGGAATTGACAACAACACTTCATAGGATGCAAAGTCGATGTTTATTTTGTTCGACTAGTTTCGGCAGTTGCCTGCCGTCTTCAGGACAATTATTACATAAAAATAACAGGCTTATATGCTTTTTCAGGTTGACAAAAGTGACGTAACAATGAACAATCGTAGTTATGACGACATATAAATATAAATATAGATTATGAAGTTAAAAATAGAGCATAAATATGTAAATGAAAGTACAAAATATTGTTATATAAAATATATTGTTTTTATATTGTATTATTCTTCTTTTAGTTCTTGAATTTATGTTGAAACTGTAATTATGTTCTCTCTCTGGTGGGCTCACTACCTAAGCTCCCTACCACTTCTATTGGCTTCACACCCTGACCATGGAGCTACTTCTTCCAATAGCGTCGGAACTTACGGTAGTAGGTTGCCGCAATTGGAGTATGTTGTATCAATATCACGTGGTTGTTATTCTCAATATAATTTCGAGTGAAAAGGAAGACTAAAATTTACGGTTCCAAGTTAATCTGTAATTTTGTTCACATCGGACAAGTCACGTTAAATATCTTGTAGGTTTATTTATTAACGCTGAAGGTTCGTTCCAAGTATGTTCCCTTACGATCGGCTTGTGATATTTCGGCTTTCAAAAAGATTGATGGTCGCAGATGTTGGCTGAAGTTGTTTTTCTTTTTGCTTAAATAAATATCAATTTGCTGTATTGTCGTTTGCCTCTAAGCGCAGGTGGCTGATACGATCAGCGCAGGTTTGCAACAGTGGATCCGAGGATGCAGGGGTTCACAGTACGAGTAAAACTAAAGAGGAAGAGGTGAACCAACACTGTGTAGGTTGATCTTTAGTTGATGCTCCTAGGAAGTGGATACCTGTAGGTATGCAGGGTCGTCGTAGTACAAGTAAAACTATTAAGGAATTGACAACAACACTTCGTAGGATGCAAAGTCGATGTTTATTTTGTTCGACTAGTTTCGGCAGTTGCCTGCCGTCTTCAGGACAATTATTACATAAAAATAACAGGCTTATATGCTTTTTCAGGTTGACAAAAGTGACGTAACAATGAACAATCGTAGTTATGACGACATACATGTATAAATATAAATATAGATTATGAAGTTAAAAATAGAGCATAAATATGTAAATGAAAGTACAAAATATTGTTGTATAAAATATATTGTTTTTATATTGTATTATTCTTCTTTTAGTTCTTGAATTTATGTTGAAACTGTAATTATGTTCTCTCTCTGGTGGGCTCACTACCTAAGCTCCCTACCACTTCTATTGGCTTCACACCCTGACCATGGAGCTACTGCTTCCAATAGCGTCGGAAATCTTACGGTAGTAGGTTGCCGCAATTGGAGTATGTTGTATCAATATCACGTGGTTGTTATTCTCAATATAATTTCGAGTGAAAAGGAAGACTAAAATTTACGGTTCCAAGTTAATCTGTAATTTTGTTCACATCGGACAAACTTACAGATTAACTTGGAACCGTAAATTTTAGTCTTCCTTTTCACTCGAAATTATATTGAGAATAACAACCACGTGATATTGATACAACTTACTCCAATTGCGGCAACCTACTACCGTAAGATTTCCGACGCTATTGGAAGCAGTAGCTCCATGGTCAGGGTGTGAAGCCAATAGAAGTGGTAGGGAGCTTAGGTAGTGAGCCCACCAGAGAGAGAACATAATTACAGTTTCAACATAAATTCAAGAACTAAAAGAAGAATAATACAATATAAAAACAATATATTTTATACAACAATATTTTGTACTTTCATTTACATATTTATGCTCTATTTTTAACTTCATAATCTATATTTATATTTATATGTCGTCATAACTACGATTGTTCATTGCTACGTCACTTTTGTCAACCTGAAAAAGCATATAAGCCTGTTATTTTTATGTAATAATTGTCCTGAAGACGGCAGGCAACTGCCGAAACTAGTCGAACAAAATAAACATCGACTTTGCATCCTACGAAGTGTTGTTGTCAATTCCTTAATAGTTTTACTTGTACTACGACGACCCTGCATACCTACAGGTATCCACTTCCTAGGAGCATCAACTAAAGATCAACCTACACAGTGTTGGTTCACCTCTTCCTCTTTATAATAATAATAATTAAACAAAAATTTTTACTTTTCCTATATTTCACATAAAAAGAAAAAATGGTTAGGTAACTGTAAACATGTTTTGTTAGGACAGAATGTAATTCAAACTTAAGGAATGTTACACATTTTGTAATGTCGCTTGACTAGCAACACACCAAGGAAAACAAACATAAAATTAAATTTAAAAAATGATAGAATTTAAAATTCTTTATTATTCTTTTGTTATTATTTTGATTTTTCTTCCATTATTGGTTTTGGTTTATGTGGTCATTTTTGAAGGACAATTTTAGGTGGGCTTGATTTTTGAAGGACAATTTTAGGTGGGCTTGATTTTTGTTTGGTGTGGTATTTTTGACAGGGACATTTTTGAAGGACAATTTTAGGTGGGCTTGATTTTTGTTTGGTGTGGTATTTTTGACAGGGATATTTTTGAAGGACAATTTTAGGTGGGCTTGATTTTTGTTTGGTGTGGTATTTTTGACAGGGACATTTTTGAAGGACAATTTTAGGTGGGCTTGATTTTTGTTTGGTGTGGTATTTTTGACAGGGTTATTTTGACATGAATTCTTAAAAAAGAATAGTAGGACTATTGATTAATATTGTTTTAAAGAGAATCGTATATGGCATTAGCTTCTTCTGCAATTTATATTCTGCTTGGAACAATATTAAAGAGAATTCCTGCAATAACCTTATAGCAGAACCTTAACATGTTGATGATGTCATGATTTTGAATTATATTGCTTTGAATGCTTTACAGCAAAATATTGTTTACTTGCTTTGATTACATTCTACAGTCAATATTACACTATCATACAATAAACATTGATACTAATAAAAGTATTTTTATGGATTTTCCAGGAAGATGAAAGTTTGCTAAAACAGACAGACTTATCAACTAACAAATATTTTATACTACAACTACGGAGATGTGAGAAGATAATTCTACAAAATGCTGTGAAATTTGCAGAGGAAAGAAGATGTAACATTGTACAAACATTAGAGGATGATGTTGTCACCGAGACAAAAGAGGAAAATGTTACTTCATAGCCACACATGGTTTAATCATATCCAGACATAGTGTTTAATCATATTGCTTATCATTTACAGGATTTTGACATTTTATAGTAAAACTTTATTTTATATATGTACACTTTATAAAATGTTTTCAAGAAGGTATCTTTGACTTTGTGTTTTAAGTATGATAATTTACCATGTTGACTTTGCCATGAAATGGTGATCATAACTAAGACAATTGTGGCCTAACAGCACCCCCGGCAGATTATGTACACCTTGTAATTCTGGACCAAATCTGCCTCACTGTTTTAAATGTATTTTGGAGATATAGTTTGTTTTTCAGTGTTGGATTTGATTCTTTGTTGTTTGCATTACTTAGTGTATGCATGTAAATTAAAGGTTGCATATTGCAAATGCACTGATAGATACTATGGCACACAAATACACATACACAGCACATTTAGTGTACCTACCATCAGAGCAATACATTATTTGTCAACTGCCATGAATAGATGGATTTATTTTCTAGTCATAGCTGGAAACGACGTCATGTGAGAATAAATTGTCATTGTGGTTACGTAAATCTGCATGTTACTGACGGAATGTTACTTTTGTTGTGCAATATTTATATGATAACAATAAAATGCTATAATATATTAAGTGTTGTTATCCCTATCTATTATGAGAAATCTTAATGCATATATGTTTGGGTTTCATAAGATCAAATCCTGGAACTAAATTTGCATTATTTTGTCTACAGCACTAGTTCCCTGTATACAATATACTGTAATACAGAAAGTTTTTAGATGTTTTTATTATTGCAAATAGTGTGATCAACTACTATCTAAATCCCAACACAAAACAGGTGTATAACATTTCCTGTGGCACTATAAGGACTGTTCATACAGTTATTTCTTGTCAATGATTTTAACAGAAATGTGGACATTATATTTGACAATATTTCCAATTTGCTAATTTTAATTTATTGGATATTTAATTTAAAGAAAGTTGTAGCAATTACAAGATGCTGATCTTTTATAAACATACTTCTATTTTTCTAAGCTTGCATAAATAGAATGCCTGATTACAATAATTTCTTTTTGATGTAAAAAAAATTGTCCTTTATTACTTACGCAAAACTGAATTCAGCCTCATGTCAGTATGTAGATTCAAATTGCAAAAGTGTAATGGGTGAACAAAACACATTTGTAATGAGTTCCCCAAAACACAGGTCAACAAAATTCAATTTTGTATTCTTTTAAATATAGATGGTAAATGTTTACCAACTGCCGAGTCATTATTCATTGTAATGTATACTTAGCTATATAATGTTTTTTCTATCTCAGCCAAATGCAAAAATAAAAACTTGCATTGTTTTAAGTGGTACCTGTATTGCAATAATAAATAATTCCAATAATTTCCTAATTTACATGTGTAGTACTGCAATGTTTTTTTGATATTAAACTGGTTCCCTGTTTTAAAAACTGTACTAACATGTATACATTTTGTTTTCCTTGATTTTATTTAGACATTTTAACTTGATAATTCAATAATAATACATTTAGACATTATAAATATAATATAATTACAAATATTTTTTACACATATATTTCTCTAGTATATTTTGTTTGTTTGTTTGAATGGTGTTTTAATGCCACTTTCAGCAATTTTTCAGCTATTTCATGGCATCCAGTTTTTATTGGGGGAGGAAGCCAATAGTACCAGGAGAGAACGACCGACCTGCTGTAGGAGTCTCTAGTATAAAATGATGCGTGGTGAATATAAGAAAAAAGACAAATAAGATCTTGCAGTTGTGCAAGTGGATTTCTCCAATCAAGATATATTTGTTTTTTAATGGAGCAGACCTAGGTAATGTTCGGCAAACATATGAAATATTATTTGAGTAACTAATGTTTTTCTCAAACTGTTATCATGAACTCAAATTAAAACAATATATTTAATTTGTAACATTAATTGAAAATATATAGATTTAATAAAGCTGTTTAGGCCAAGAAAACGGTAACTTCAATTATGGGTCGGTACCATAAATTATGGAATTTTATGTCGGATTCTGTATATTATCTATTAATATTGAAGAAATCCGATAATCTATGAGTACTAATGTACTAATTCTTTCTGTTCCTCCAATTAAAAAAAACAACAACTTTTGTTTCATCTTTTCACTTAACAAAGAGAAAAGTAAGTTTCAGCAATGTAAATTTTGTTGCTATTTATGTAGGACTTGGAACATGTAGTTTTAATTTCTCTATTTTAAACTCCCATGGCTGAATGTCTTATTGAGCTCTTTTTGACAACAAATTCCCCTTTACCACTAAGCCAATTGGAACCACATTTAGTATGTAAGTTCCTTCATGACATTCAAACATTTAACGAGCTGATTTCTTTTTTATCAAAGCCTGAACATTTTAACGTAAACTAGTCTCCACGGCTAGTCTCGCGAAGAGAGTTAATTTAACATATAGTTTGCTGAAAAAATATGTTTGCCTTACATTCAAATTAGACTTGGTTTTAAAGGAATGATTACAAAATATTTGTCTCTGAAACGGTTAGATTAATTTTGAACGAAACTTGGCGCAGATCCTTGAAAAGTCTCCTACTAAAATTATATCCTTTCGTCGAGATGGCAGTCATTAACACAATTTAGTATCTTTTTAATCAGTTTAACATATTTTATGTCACATTCCACGATAGAGGAAAAATAAGAAAAAACGGCTTTCCTGGAATATTTTAACGAAACAATTTATCTTACGTCCGAAGCAGTTGGTTTCGACTTTTATATCAATTGTAAAAAATACAAAATGGATCAAATAAACAAATAGCCTAGTTTTAAGTATGTCGATCACTTGAGGAATTCATTTAGCGCTAAGGAAAATAGACGTGTAACATTCGATCTGTCCAACTCGGGACAGTTCTTAAATTAAGGACTGTCCTTTTAAGCAGGTGCCTTAATGGTGCTAAATAGTTTCTTGTTTTGTCTTACATTTAGTCATTTTAAGGTCACTTAACAATATTTACTACAGCAACGAAATTTGTTGGTACTTTCAAGGTCAATCATTATGATATAGAAGGCTAATACACAGAAGACTGAAATACACGTACATTTAAATATAACTCGTCTGGAAATTTTCCAATGATCTCTTGATTTCATTTTATAAGAAACCTAAAATTTGCTCATTAAGTTAAGAGTGGTCTATGATTCAGCCTACTAGAAGCGTATTTAGTATGTTTCTTAAACTGTTAATGTTAACATTTCCCTGGTTGTTCAACAAACGGCATGTGAATGTATACAACGAACATATCTAGCCAACAAAATCATTTGACTTAAGGATTCTAGTTCTTTATTAAATAAAATTTACCTCAGCGGTCCAGTAGATCGTATATCATTGAATACGTTTTAAAGAAATTTATTCGTTGATTTGATTTGTCTGCATTCCCAGATAAATAAAATAATAAAGAACTAAGCAAAATAGCGTTTATTAACAATTAACTTTACTTCTTAAATTTAAGTCCAAAATCAATTTGTTCAGTTTAGTCATTGATTCGTCCGTCGGCCTTTGAGCACACAAGTAATTAATTGTCCCACCGGAAACTGGGAAGACAGCAACAAAACTAAACATTATTTTGAACAAGTGTCAAGTTGCTTCAGTAAAAATTTCGATATTTTTTGTTTGTTTATTTATTTTTTCCCAAGCAAGTGAAATCTGTAGTATCGAACATTTTTTCAAATCTGATTCCAATTTGAAGTGTTGGTTGTTCGTCAATTTTTTGTATTCTCCCGGGTTGTTTGACGGTGTCAGACTCTCAGGAAATGATGAGAATGCAGGCTGTTGCACCGTTAACCCTTTGTTGTTTTGCATCGCTTCGCAAATTCTGTGGAATTCTGCCTTACTAAAAAATAAGCCGAGCGAGCCTTGTAGTTATTTTCGCAGGCATGAAATCAAGAGATACCAACAAATGAATTTTTGAATCAGAGGCAAGTTATAAGTATTTGCATGTTATAATTGAATGAAAACATTAGAATTTTTTCATAAATTCAAATTTTCCAAAATATATTTATAACATCAAAAATGTTATTTGAGCATTTAATTTATTCAAAAGTATACTTCTACAATGTATATTTTATAAAGATATATCCAGACTCAAAATAGAAATACCAACTACAATATCATTGTCACCAGCATTTCCAGATCCCTGAATGCCGATTTTTTATTTGGAACGTTATAAAAATAGAACACTAGAGCACATGCAAATATATGACTTCATCCAATCCTCCGTCAGAGGCTGACCTTACACTTATTAATTTGGGGCACACCATCTTCTCTGGGCTCCGGCTTGATTTGACGGGAATCTTGGTTACAAAGGCGCTGCGGATTGTTATTACCTAAGATCGAGCTTTGGTCTATAAAGTGCACGTACTTAAGGTGCTAAATTATTCTCATATCGGTTAAGTTATTGGCCCTCGGATAGGCATATTAAACTAACTAGTATCTACCCGCGGAACAATAACTTGGACAATATTGAAAACCTTATGCAACCAGTCCAAATGTCATTTGACTAGTCCAATCTGGATCCAAAACTAGGCCAATATCAAATTGGCGAAATTGACTAGAATATACCTTTCTTCACTAACCAGTCCACATTGAGATATTGACTAGTCGTCGACTATCTTCCCAAAATGTAAGTGGTCTGTGGTTTTTCTAGCTGGAAGCCTAGCTGGTATTTATCACAAACCGACCATGATAACATTGTCCTTCTTGTTGTACAAACTTTCTTACAATAAATCTTTATTGTGGCCTTATTTTAAATTAAGTCAAATTTGATTTAAGCAGTTCACTAGATCGTGCGTACTTGTATACGTTTTATTTACTTAAAATAAAAACTTTTTCGTTTGATTTGATTTGTCTGGTTGTCTAGATGGCATTGAACCAAATACTTTATTCAGAACAAAAAGAGAGCACAATATTTTGTATTAACAAATAGCAATAAATTTGGTTTTCTTTTTTTCTTCGAATGACACAACTAATAATAAAATAATAATTTTAAATTAATTGACTGATTGAGAGAGTTCTCGCCATGAAGGTAATAAACGTCTCGGCTAGATCAATAATTATCGTTGGTCTGCTATTTGTACTTGCATGCAACTTGTCCGTTATTTGACTTGCTACTTATGTAAAGACTCGGACATTACTAATGATAAATTTAGATTCAACATTATCCGGAATAATAAGGTACCGACCATTTAACTTGCAAGGAGGGGGGGGGTCATAAAAAAATATTTTGAAAATGATTTTTGATGAAAAAAAATATTTTGGAAGCAGAGGGTAAAAAATAAATATTCTGAAGAAGGATTTCTGCTATATAAAATAATGCTAATAATGAAAAAAAAAATATTCTGTCGCGACGCCTTCAAAAAATAAATTGTCTGACCAAAACAAAAAAACCAAGGCCCCCCCCCCCCTTTCAAGTTAAATGGTCTGTCCCTAAGGCGCTTAACGTGAATTCTGTGGATTGAAATTCCTTTTTAGCTTACCTGGACCTTCGCTTCGGTCCAGATGAGTTTTTGCCATCACTTGGCGTCCGTCGTCTGTCGTCCGTCGTAAACTTTTTCAAAAATCTTCTCCTCTGAGACCACTGGGAAAATTTTTTAAAACTAAACCACAATCATCCTTAGGGTTCCTAGTTTGTACCAAGGGTGTTGATCAACGGACAAAGATGGCCGCTGATACTAAAAATAGAACGTTTTTTTATCATTATCTAAAAATTATAATAGCTATAGAGAAAACCGTTACTTCAAATTGATCAGCACATTAAGGTCTACAATAGTTGCTATTAGTGCAAAGTTGTGTATTGGCTTCCTGAAGGAGTTATTGCCTTTTAATGAAAATTTTTGACAAAATTTTATGTATTTACAATATAACCTGAAAATTATAAGAGCTAGGGAGAAACTGTAAATGGCAAAAATGATCAGCAATTTAAGTCTTATAATTCACTTTATTGGTCTAAAATTGTCAGATGACTCCTTATAAAAGTTATTGCCCTTAAATAACCATTTTTTATGAAATTTTCCGTTTTTGACCTGTTATTTAAAAACTGTAACAGCTGGAGTGAAACTATAAATAGCAAACTAGATCAGCAATACAAGCCCTACAATTCACTTAACTGGTCTGAAATTGTCAGGACAATTTTTTTTATTAAATTTTCCGTTTTTGTCCTGTAACTTGTGAAAACTATAACAGCTAGAACGAGCATGTAATTTGCACAAATGATCAGCAAAGCAAGGCCTACAAATCATTGCTAGTCCAAAATTGCAAGATGACTCTTTATATGTGTTATTTAACTTTGTTGACGGATTTTGACAAATAATCAGTATTTGTGTTATTAATAAGTCTAGGTGGCCTCGGTGGTCAAGTGGTTAAGGTAGTTCGTCTACTATTGATCACGTGGTCTGTCAACACAGAGGTTGCGGGTTCGAGTGTCACTGCGGGCAGGGTGTACTCGACTGCAATCTTAATTGACAAGTATTGTCAGTTTTCCTACCGAAGGTCGGAGGTTCTCTCCGGGTACTCCGGCTTCCTCCCCCATTAAAAACTGGACGCCGTGATATAGCTGAAAAATTGCTGAAAGAGGCGTTAAAACACCATTAAAAAAACAAACAATAAATTAGTCTATAACACATCTATAGTTTGTTTGTTTGGTTTTTTTTTAAATTATATATATATATATATATATATATATATATATATATGCAATATTTGAATTTGTGGGTTTTTTTATTTGGATTTACTTTATCAGAAGCAAATAAACTTTCAATATAAATTCGTACAAGAAAACAAAACACTCCTCCTGTCAATACTTAAATGAAGTATGAAATTCGTTTTCTTTTAAACTTTGAAAATTTCAAGAATTTATGAAGTCGTTAATGGGTAAATATTTGAATTTCAAACAAATGTCTGGCTTATAAACTGCGAAATCAATAGAGACTATCAAATGTGACTATTGTACAAGTACAAATCAATAGAGACTACCAAATGTGACTATTGTACAAGTACAATTATACGTTTTTCATTGCACTTTTTTCCATTTGTTTATTTCCTTTATTTTGTTGGTATACTTAACCTAACTTCGTTTTGCCTAACTATAGTTGGACATCGAGAACATACACAAACTGTCAATAATTTGGATGGAAATTGTGTTGTCTTCAACAAACAGTAGCAAGCTCTTAACTATCTCCCCCAAATTTTCGCATCTTACTTTCGTTTACGTTTATAGTCATTTTGATTGTTCAGAAGAGCTTCAATCATTAGTTCCCACATCCGTTCATACTTCTATGTTTGGGAAGTACTTCTTTGTTGCTAAAGTAATGTATTATACTCGCCTCTGACAGTAAACAGCCAGTATATTCGAATTTCGGTCTTGAGTGACGTATCTTTTTAACGGAAAGTTATTTGGTTGAAATTTATGTATATTTTTTTATAATTGAGGAAATATTTTTAAAAGAACCTTTGAACAGTACAATTCGCTTTGAATTCATTGTTTACATTGCTGAATGAATCGCCGAAATTTGAGTGTGGACGAATTGCGAATACATAAACAATTCTTAAAAACATGTGTTTCTATTAATTTCAGTCAAATGAAGCATTTCAAATAAACACAATAACAATTAAAAATGATGTATTGGGATGCCAACACAGAAGTCGCCGAAAATCCCTATGGATAGTATTGCGTTCCACTCAGGACATTGAAATGTACCTACATATCAAATTTCATTAAAATCGGACAACGTTGAAAATTTGACGCAAGTTTGGCGGCCATTTTAAAAACCACGGTCCAAAAAAAAAAATTCCGAATGTGGAGTTCCACTCGGGACACTTAAATCTACCTCCACATTAAGGCGTCTCGGAGAAATGTGTCGGACAAGTTCATTGTCTAGAAAAAGTGGAAACCGAAATAATAATAATAATAATAATAATCAGAAACGGTGCAAAAACAATAAGTCGGCGACTTAATAATAATTAAACATGATTATGATCTTATGAATCATAACTGGCTCCCAAACCACCCCAGTGGACACTCGAGTTCAGACATCCATTCACAGCAACTTTATCTACCAGGAAACCAAGTTCCGTGCAAATTGGAGCATTTTCCAATTTTGTCGGCCATCTTGGATTCAAAATGGCTGCCATAGAAAGTCAACATGTTCGTCATATGGTGCGGTATAACATACTCTACTTATATTCCAATTTTCAGCGAAATCCGTTAACTTTTGGATTTTTTAGGATTTATTTTCATTTTCAAAATGGCCACCATTTTAAGATGGCTGCCATGATCAAATTCAAATTTTGATGACTAACATCTGATCGCAACATGGTAATCTACCTAAAAACTAAGTTTCGTGGGATTCCGATTATTTTAATTTTTGGCGGCCATATTGGAATCAAAACGGCGGCCATAAAAAGTCAACATGTGCGTCATATGGTGTGGTATAACATACTCTACTAATATACCAATTTTCTTCGAAATCCGTTAACTTTTGGATTTTCAAGGATTTATTTTCATTTTCAAAATGGCCGCCATTTTAAGATGGCCGCCATGATCAAACTTAAATTTTGATGACAAACATCTGATCGCAGCATGGTAATCTACCTAAAAACCAAATTTCGTGCGATTCGGAACATTTTGAATTTTTTGCGGCCATCTTGGATTTAAAATGGGATTTTTTTCATTTTCAAAATGGCCACCAATTTCAAAATTGTAAAACTTGAAGGCACCACTTCAAGTCATGACCTATTTTTGGGTGAAGTTTGATGCCGATCCAATTTACGGTCTCCGAGAAAATGGTCGGACAAATTATTGGCGGAAAGCGGAAGACAAAAAAAATAATAATAAGAAACAGAGCAAAAACAATGTCTCCCAAATAATAAGAAACGGTGCAAAACTTCGTTTTGGGCGACTTAATAATAATTAGTGCTGGTTGATTTGTGATGCCAACATAGAATGTCTCCCAAACGGACCCCCATTGCCACTATAATCCCCATGGATAGTATTTCATTCAAATAAGTACATTAAAATATGCCTAGAAATCAAATTTTGTTGAAATCGGACAAGGTTGACTTTTTCCTGCAGTAAAATGGCCGCCATTTTAAAACCGGAAGTCGGACAAAAATGTTTTAAATAGTGGCACACTCAGGGTATCATAAGCTACCTGTATACCAAATTTCATCTAAATTGGATGACGTTTAAATTTTTGCATTTTTAGGGGGTGGTGTTCGGATGGTGGCCATTTTGAAATGTCGGCCGCGTCAAATTATATTGGCAGAAATGCTCAGGATAGTGAGCTGTATCAGTATACCAATTTTTATTGAAATTGCTTTGGCCATTACTGAGATCTGACAACGGCCGTCATTTTTTAAAACGGCGGCCATTTTGAAAATTTCAAATGTTCTCAAAGTTTCATCTTGATTGGACATTGCATCTCCGAGGAAATGTGCGGACAAGATTGAACGGAAAGAAAAAAGAAAGAAAGAAGAAGAATTGTTATAAGAAACCGGACAAAAAGAATATGTATCCCCAAACTGGGAGACATAATAATAAGAAACGGTGCAAAAATCTTCTATTTTCTCAGTCACAACAAATCAACGAGATGAGCAAGGTGACGGATTTGCCACCAACTCCATGTTTCAGCACTGCTCCTTCCATATTACTGCAAAAACCCATCGAATAATGATGACGACTTTTGCTTTTCCTGTTAATATTTATCGGATAGTGAAAGTAAAAAAAGGACGTCTAGCTAGGCTTTATGTTGTACAATGTATTTGAAAAGCTATGACGTTACATAGAAAAGACGGTACAACGAATACCGTTAGTATGTGGTATTCGTTTACAGTTTATTGTGTATATTTCTAAGCACTACATACCTATATATATATATATGTGTGAGTCGACCTCGTTCATACATTGATGAATCACCGGAAATATGTGTTTAATTCTGTTACAAAGTACACATATGTATACAAACATAATACTCATTTATTAAGGTGGATTCAGATCCCGGGATGGCTAATGTTGCTTCAACAAGTTGTGAAGTAGTCTGACTTTACTAACATAATGTCTGCCTTGTATCAGTCAGCATCAGTACCTAGGCAACTAGACTGACTTTACTAACATAATGTCTGCCTTTTATCAGTCAGCATCAGTACCTAGGCAAGTAGACTGACTTTACTAACATAATGTCTGCCTTGTATCAGTCAGCATCAGTACCTAGGCAAGTAGACTGACTTTACTAACATAATGCCTGCCTTATATCAGTCAGCATCAGTACCTAGGCAAGTAGACTGACTTTACTTACATAATGTCTGCCTTGTATTAGTCAGCATCAGTATCTAGGCAAGTAGACTGACTTTACTAACATAATGTCTGCCTTGTATCAGTCAGCATCAGTACCTAGCCAAGTAGTCTGACTTTACATACATAATGTCTGCCTTGTATCAGTCAGCATCAGTACCTAGCCATGTAGTCTGACTTTACTAACATAAAGTGTGCGTTTCATCAGTCAGCATCAGTACCTAGGCACGTAGTCTGACTTTACTAACATAATGTCTGCCTTGTATCAGTCAACATCAGTACCTATAGGCAAGTAGTCTGGCTTTACTAACATAATGTCTGCCTTGTATCAGTCAGCATCAGTACATAGGCAAGTAGTCTGACTTTACTTTCATAATGTCTGCCTTGTATCAGTCAGCATCAGTACATAGGCAAGTAGTCTGACTTTACTTACATAATGTCTGCCTTGTATCAGTCAGCATCAGTACATAGGCAAGTAGTCTGACTTTACTTACATAAAGTGTGCGTTATATCAGTCAGCATCCGTACCAAGCCATGTAGTCTGACTTTACTAACATAAAGTGTGCGTTATATCAGTCAGCATCAGTACATAGGCAAGTAGTCTGACTTTACTCAAATAAAGTGTGCGTTATATCAATCAGCTTCGGTATCAAGCCAAGTAGTCTGACTTTACTAACATAAAGTGTGCGTTATATCAGTCAGCATCAGTACCAAACCAAGTAGTCTGACTTTACTAACATAGAGTGTGCGTTTTATCAGTCAGCATCAGTACCAAACCAAGTAGTCTGACTTTACTAACATAAAGTGTGCGTTATATCAGTCAGCATCAGTACCAAACCAAGTAGTCTGACTTTACTAACATAAAGTGTGCGTTATATCAGTCAGCATCAGTATCAAGCCAAGTAGTCTGACTTTACTAACATAGAGTGTGCGTTATATCAGTCAGCATCAGTATCAAGCCAAGTAGTCTGACTTTACTAACATAAAGTGTGCGTTATATCAGTCAGCATCAGTATCAAGCCAAGTAGTCTGACTTTACTAACATAAAGTGTGCGTTATATCAGTCAGCATCAGTACATAGGCAAGTAGTCTGACTTTACTCAAATAAAGTGTGCGTTATATCAATCAGCATCAGTATCAAGCCAAGTAGTCTGACTTTACTAACATAAAGTGTGCGTTATATCAGTCAGCATTAGTACCTAGGCACGTAGTCTGACTTTACTAACATAACGTGTGGTGAGTTATATCAGTCATCATCAGTACCTATGCACGTAGTCTGGCTTTACTAAAACAAATTTAAATTATCAGCCAGATTTAGTAACTAAGCAAGTAGTCTGGCAAGCAAGTAAGTAAGTAATTTTATTGAGAGTCTACACATATATACAATAACAAAGAAAAATGAGCTCTGGAGAGTTCTTTAACAGACTATAAGCAGACAATACAAACATAAATGTACATGCACAAAAAAAAAACAATATTGACATGCATTAAAACCTTCAATTATCACAGCATAAAAAAGATGCACACATTAAAAGCATAAACTAAGAACAGCTCAAGTGAAGCACAAACAATATATTGTTACAGGGCGTAAAATCCAAATCACTATGCTGGAACTTAAAACATCGAATAAAGCACATGTTATAATTGAAGCAAATATACGTATATAAAAAGTACTGAACTGTTATTACCCTGATATACAACTAACATAACGTTAAAATATCAGTCAGCATCAGTAAGTAGGAAAGTACTGTGGATATATAACAATAATTAAAAACTCTCCTACTGTGGTAATTGATCAGTCTACAAAAGTTGTAAAATTATTCATTTCTTTAAATTGCGTAAAAATTGTGTTATCCTCCGTCAAGGGAAGTTCGTTACAACTTCTACAGTGGGGAAATTGATATTTTCACAAATCACAGATTTCTATCATACTTATGATAACTTCGTTTTCGGTTCTCGGTTTGTTTTTCTCTCTGTCATTTACATTCAATTTTAACCAGATATTGCTTGACTGATCTTCGCTGACACAAAGCAGAACATGTTCATTCAGTTGGCAATATTTCTATAATTTCTACAAATAAACTGTTATTCAGCCTAATTGACAATACAAGATTGATAATTGAAATATTCAGACTCGGTCTGATATGCTTCAGTTTTTCATCACTTTTTAATAGCTTGCGTGAGTTTAAAATTTTGCAATTACATATTTATAATTTTCTATGCATTTTAGTCTTATTTGTACTAAATTTTCAGAGTATACAATTAAATTTTAAAATCGGTTGATTTTAAATTAATGTGAATGATAAAACGGAGTGCAAACTGGTTTTGATTCACGAAGATCTACTTTACTTGTAACAATACACATAATTGAAAATAGTATGCATTCCTCTTTTATTAACATCTATCATAGATTTCTGTTTTCTTGCAATTTAATTGTATTTCTTAACAAATATGTTTTAATTTTCTAATTTACTGTTTTTATAATTTGTTTTCACGAAGGACCATATGGACAACTGTTTTAAAAGTGTGTCTTTTCTTTGATCATGATTTACCTAATTACCTATGCTGATTGAATTATATCTATATCCACACGGTTTTTTTTCTTATGAAAACACAATCCAAGCTGACAGAACTTGTGACAGATTGTCTCATCTTGTAATTTAACAACATCGACAAATGTAACAAATTACTAACTTTATTTGAAATTTTACTAAACACCATACAGAATTCTATTTTTGACCTCAAAAGAATAAAGAGTGTCCCCTTAAGGTCGTGGCATCACTTTCATTAGCCTCATACCCCGGCTAATTACCCTTTCGTTACCTAATTGATAGTTATGAAAGCTCATTACGTTTAACTTCCCGGGGCATGAGAGTGACCAAAGATATCTACAACGAAACATTCGCCATCTGGACACAGTCTCTGTTAGTACGATGAAAATACAATTTGCTCAGCGTAAAGCCGAATTTTGAGTTTTGTTTACATGTTTAAATGCGCGGTCAAATTTTTTTTATAGGAACTAGAGTCAGACCGAACTAAGTCTAAAGCCCAATTAATTTACGATTTCCCTGAACTATTTAAGAAGGTTGACAGGCCTAACATTTTCTGTATTTGGTTTTTATCTTTCTACACAGGGACATAATAGACTATATATGCTCATGTAAAATTTGACAATTTATATGAGTAGTATTGTTGTGTAATTTGCCGAGTTCGATGAATAAAAATGGTCTACATTAACATGGTGATCAAATCAGTTAACAAATATGCTCGTAAAACATCATACCTCGGAAAGCTTATTGACAGATTCGTGTACATCATATATGTACACGAATAGACGAATGATGATATGTTATCACGCAATTTATCTCTGTACCCCAGTCATGTTTCGTATAAACACGATCACAGTTTTTGTAAACAGTGGACTGGGACCATACTTGCACGGTTCCCAGTGCTCAAATCACAGAGCTGCCAAGCGCGTCCCCAGGTGGCGGATATGCAAGGCCCTTTCCTCGGGGCTGTCTGATCATATAACGGAAAGCCGGACCGCGAACCATAAAGGATGACGTGTTTGGAGAGTGCCACGATCATTGTACTCTCAAGATCATTTTTAGATGTCGTTAAGAATAGGCGCTTGTTGTAGGAGCTTCAAAATTGTCTCCCTATTTGTCTTTATTTTTCCCAGTTTAGTTTGTGTTTGTTAACTTGTTCTTGTACTGAATGTAGGTTAAACATTGCAATCTAGACGTAAAGAAAACATCCGATCAATCAATGAAGCAATCAATCAACAAGTAAATAATGCTACAGACGTATACCATGCACCATACATCGATGGTAGAATCGCATTTACGGTTCACATCAGTAGCTTATCAGTATGTATGATATAGAAGTATACAGTTTCTGGTTTCTATAATATTATTTGTAAAATTTACAGCTATAATTAAGTGTATCTACAATTAATTGAACAAATGGGAATGGTAGAAACCTCACTGTGTTAATCTCAAATATGTTTAACCAAATCTGATATTGTTCTGGGAGATAAAACTTGTCCATATCACTACTGGAAAAAATCTGTAATCAAAGAGCTACTGTCTAAGTACAAATTACGCTGCACAGGGTCGGTTTAAATGTTATTTTATACTAAAATTAACCTTTTTGTAAATAATAATTATAGAACATTCCAAATAAAAAAATCTTATATAAAATAGACGAAAATTAATCTCAATTAACATAAGCAACCGAATTTTAAAATTAATCTAATAAACATTTACACAATTAATATTACAAACAACTATGTGTGATATTAGAATTAATGGGTATATTTGCAAGGTTGAAGTGAACTGATACACACCAACCAAATGTTTTAACATATAAATCTTTCATCTTCATTTAGTTATAAACCAATATTTTTGTAGAATTATTGTGAATTCTATTCTTCTGTCGTACGTTTTAAAAAGACGTCACATCTCTTTGTTGCAGATAAAGCAAGCGCCCGCTATTAAGAAAATGAAATGCTATATACCAGAGACAAATGTATAATATATATCATTTTTTTGTCGCTGTATTTGTGTAGCTATGTACCAAACCGTTTCCAAAAATTGAAAAAAATTAATAGAAAGAATACAGTGTTAATTTTTCATAATTGTAGCAAAGATTTATTTTCATTTAAGCAGAGACATATAATACGAAAAATCTGTTTATATGTCTCTGGTTAAAGTAAGATTTTCTTTTATCGATATGCAGCAGTTCTGTGTTTAATGCGGCTTCACGATTGATCTTTTTGACCAATCGGCGAACAACTTGGCACGCGACCACATAAGGTAGAAATAACTTAAGATAATGCCAATCAAAACACTTTTGATTGGTTAAGAAAATTCCTTAAACTTCTTTAGGATTTGATATAAATGTAAACGAAAAGTAAATCTTATTATAGCGTTTTAATTTTTCTTCGAATAGAGCATCTTACCCTTTTATTCTGATAAAATATGGCTGATGAAAATAGGATTTCAGAAGAAAGAGTTGAAAAAAGAAAAGTGGATGATTTTGCAGCTTTATATAATCTTGACACCACCAACAGCAGTCGAACTCTAACAGAAAATACCGGTAGGTCTCTAATTCACAAAATTCGATTTATTACCATGGATAATTCATTTTATTAATTAATCTCATTTCCAATTACTCAATAATTGAAGAATTGGAATAAAATTTATTAAATAATCAGGTAGGCCAATGAAGAAGGGAAGGAAATGTTATTACATACGGACAATAATTCTATTTTGTTTACAATGGTCCTAAATAACTAAATATATTTATTCCTCGTTATAGCCGACACGTTCAGAATATGAAATAATCTTAGCTATGCTTGATACAATTGTACTAATTTACAGCCGATAATGTTTCGATCAAATTGCAGGTAATTTACACGAGCGTAATTTTGTTTTCTCGTAACGAAATTTTGTACTCCGGGAAAATTTCATTTGTTATGTCTGCGGCAATAAAGTTAATATATATGATTAAAGGAAGTTTCTATTAAATTACTTCAGTCTTAAACCTAATATAAAGCCAGGAAAATTTTATTTTATTCAATACGGAGGTAGTGATATCGAGGAAATAATAAAACATAAAATATGGAAAAGGAATTTAGGGGTACATCTATGGTAAGACTTCACCAAACTTTTTTTTCTACACGAGATGTATTTGTTTTTAGGGAAAACGTAATATGACTTTTTAGCAACGCATTAAAAAAACTCGTAATACGTTGGAAGTTTTCACGAGTCGAAATATATTCTAACAATTACTATTTTGTTTGTAAATATTATTAGTAAACAAAAGTATTAAACTAAATTTCCTCAAAATAAAACTTTTCTGTTTAATATGAGCAGTTGTTCTACAAGTTAATGCATTTGAATAGGAACTCACGAACTTACGTTTTCAAAGATTCTATATATTTCTAACAATTACATTTCTTCTGATAAATTATAGATACTATGCCAGTTAAAACTATATAAATTAATCTATTTTAATAAATTTCCGCAAAAAATTGATGGAGTCACGAGACTAAATTTTTAATATCATAAATTCTCCAAAGTAAGTATATTTAGGACACTACTTTCTATAATCTTAAAGACAAGGTTTTATATGTAACTCTCAGAACTTAAGTTGTTTTAAAATGAGTATAAAATAAATTCCATTTTTCCTTAAATATAATACTGAAACGTTTCTGCCAGAAACAGATTCCGTGACTAAAAATAATTTCAAGAGGTGATAATAACAGTTAAATTTTTTTCACCAATCTCTGAATGTATATTGCGTGCTAATTTCTACGCGTGTAAAAATATAAATGATAAGCGATCACAAATGTTCTCACGACAAGAATTCTTAGCAAAAGGGTGATGAAAAAAGGTGTTCAACAAATACCCGACCATTGAAGTCGCTGGAGTTGGGCTGAGCGTGAATGTAAATTGTCCGTTGATCGGACCAAAGATGACCATCTGTTGACACCTTTACGTTAACATGTGATCCCAATAAATAATTAATAGAAAATAATTGCGTAAAAAATCTCTGATTTGACCTCAGTGAATATTGACGTTTTGCTGTATTTGTCATAAATAATTATAAAATCTACAGAGTTAAACCCACTGCAACTATCAAAATATTATATACTTGCTTGGTGATCATGGAATTTGAAGCATACTCAGTGGAACAAGACTTAAATGGTAATACAAAACAGATATTTGGACAGAAGTTTTGTTCACAAGTTTAAATTATTAATTATCATTAACAAATTCCATTTCAAAATTTCAGTACAAGAAGGGGCGTTTAAAAAGATCAAGCCAGAGCCTGGAAATAGCGGATCCAGTTCCTTGTTAAGTAGTGGTTCCGGAAGCAGTGGAAGTCATAACCCAAGTTCTTGCCCAACCCCTGCGAGGAGACGACACCGCACAACGTTTACACAAGAACAGCTACAAGAACTGGAATCTGCCTTTGCTAAAAGTCACTACCCTGACATTTATTGTAGAGAGGAATTAGCCAGGATAACAAAGTTAAATGAAGCCAGGATACAGGTAAGATATTACCATACACAAATATAAATAACGGAAATCCTTGATTTTATTATACAGAATAAGTTAAACCTACTAATAGCATAAAATTACTATCTATACCACATTCTTATATATTGTGAAAATTATGCTTAATAGGAAAGTCATGCTATAGTATATTTTAAAACAAATTATATTTTTTCTTACTAACTGATTGCACAAAATAAATGCGACTTTTTCAAAATATTTACGTCCAATTATTTTAATTTATGTTTTGTATTTTATGAAGTAAATCCTAAATTATTGCCGTAAATAAAACAATTGCAATCAAGTAAAATATATACTTAAAGAATGCAAGCGATCCTATGTGAATAACTAATAAAACATAATTTCACACAAGTAAAAAAGAAAGAAACTATTATTTAAAAGGCAAAGATTCTCTCATTTTCTTTTAATTTAAGTTCATTTAATTATATCTTTCATATAAACTATTACAATAAATAAATAAATAAATAAATAAATAAATAAATAAATAAATAAATAAATAAATAAATAAATAAATAAATAAATAAATAAATAAATAAACTAAATAAATAAATAAATAAATAAATAAATAAATAAATAAATAAATAAATAAATAAATAAATAAATAAATAAGAGTAGACCAATTATCTTTAACCCAGAAAAATATAGACGTTTCAATAAAAAAGTATAACTTTGGTTTCCACTTGTATATTCTTGATATATTTTCGCTTTTATTATTTAAATTATGCAATATGAGGTCAAACATGAATATCCATAAATAAATACAGCAGGATAAGAATTATCCAGAAATATATTTATACTAAAAACTGCAAAAGTATCTTATAACAGTTTGCGGACATATAAACAAATAATGATAAATTCGGCCATAGTTTTGTGTTGCCCAAGGAAAACATACCTTTCATTTTATTACCGTTAGGATTCATACCTTGGTAGATATTTCATTCTGAGCTCTTTACTCCCCTGCAATGGCATCTGTACAGGAAGTAGAGTGTATATTAAAGTATATGTAAATGGATGTTAAATGTTTAAGAAAAAATCATTGCATAATTTGAATGTTAGTACAATGTTAAAGCATATGATTTCAACCGTTCTTTTCTAACTCCAAACATATTTATTATTTAATTCTCAAAATACTTATAATATTCTATAACTATCTACATTAACTAAAACATCTCTAATTCAATGAAAAAATATGAAGTCTTTAACAGGAGACAAATTTTACAATTCAATTTACGAATGATTTTGTGAACAGATGGAATATTAGCGAGAGAATTGTCGCCGCGGGTGACAACAACTAAATACACTAAACTGCACTATAGGAATCATTATATTCACTTGAACAAGTCCGTTAGAATTCCTCAAAAGAAAACAGAAAATCCTTGTCATTTTAAACATGAAATGTCCATATGTCCCCTTGTTTGTTCTTCATTCATTATTATTTTCGGAATAATGACAGTTTTAACCAAAAAGTTACTCTGTTTGCACAGATAATAAACCAACTGCTATCGAAATACGTATATATCTTTAGCATTCCAAAGTTTGTAATATACCGGTAGTTTAATTCAAGTTCTAATATATACGTTATTATTTATATCAGAAAGTACGCAATTCGTTAACAAAGAGACCCTTACATTTTGAGTACACGTTTGGTATTTTCGTTAGTATATAATTTGGAGCATCATGGCAGTGGAAATAGCAACTTCTGCAACATATTTTATCCAAAGTTGATGAAAAACAGCATATATCTATAGCTTACATCAAATTTTCTGATGTTATGTAAAAAAAAAATTATTTTACGGCTGTCGTTCTGCATGACAGATAGGTCATATGTTAATTTTTTTTTCTTTACTCTGCCGTACACTAAAACATTTTATAAACTTTAGTATTCGTATAAGTAGCAGGTTATATTTTGTAGGATTTTGCTTTATATATTCTGATACTGGTAACATGCTCAAAAAGTAGAACCACCAGAAAGTACAGACCTTCAGTATCTGTATTACTTAGGTTGAAAGTATCTGTATTACTTAGGTTGACAGTTCTATTATAGTAAACAAGGAACTGTATCAGACCATCTGATTTTTTGTTCATTGTGTAGCACAATATTCACTATCTAACACAATCTGGCTTTATTATATCTTAAGAAAATCGCATTTTCCATGGTTTGATATTGCTGCAAGTTTTAAAAGATGCGACCTTAATTACCTATCAGCTTTAATTCTATAATGCTCAAATGGCTGCCTTTCTAATACTGCAATGTTTGAACGTGTTTTCGTTGGCTCGGAAAGTAACGAAGTTGCCATTTTCTACCATGAAAAACATTAAAACTTAGCACTGCTTAAGGGAAAATCAAAATTGAATTTAGCAAATGAGTGGAGAACGATCAATGGAATTCTAGCATCGTTGTTGATGAATTTTTGTCCGTCGTTAATGCATTGAATGTATGAATCTAGAGACTGGTCCATTAAAAGATATGTCAATCCTTATTACTAGAGCAATTCTCTCGAGACAGGAAAACTTCTTCTTAAAACCTCAGGACTCTTTTCTTTCACAAAGTCGCAGTCGCGTTCTTAGCATTAACATTTATACGCTACTTTCTGGACACAGCACAGTACCGTGAGACGACTCTTAGGACATTGGCTTTGACTGTTATCATCCGATATTCAAATTTCATATTCATCAGACTGCTCTCTGCATCTTATTTTGTCAAAAGAAATGTCACACGACAAGTGTTTTGTTACAACCAAGACTTTATGGAATGTAAAAATAAAAGGGAAAACAGCAAGATGGTTATTTAAAAAACAATTAGAATATTGCATTGTATTCAATAGCACATATGAATGTTATGCTTAGCTCTAAAACACCAAACAGTGATTTAAACCTAAAAATTAGTATTTTAATAAATTCTTTAAAATTTCTGGACAGTTATACAAACATCACTGTCTAGAACGCACTCAAAGAAAATCAAATAACATAATTTGGTTAAGAAAAAAGAATTTGTGAATGAAAAATATTTAGTTTAAAATCTCAAATGAATTTTAAATAATACGAAGAAAAAAACGGTAGACAATTTCTATTGGTAACGGAAGCTGTTGGATTGTCATCACCATCGGCAACACAAAGGACTCTAATTGTTGCCCCCAAATTCACATTCTTTATTCAAGACGCATTTTAAACCTTATTGAATTACACGATCGTGGACTGTGATGATCAACAGAAAATGGCAACCCTATTTGTAGATTTTTCTCCGATCATGCGAACGCTATTATGTCACCGTTGTGTTCATGCGATCAGTGAATCGGACTCATCTTGCATGTAGAATAGAAACCAAATTCTTTCAATTTTTGTAATATTTAATGCATTGATCAGTGAGGAGTTGTTCGTGCTAGCTGCCGCTACTAATTGTAATCAATTCCGCTTCTTCGATTCAAATGCTACTTGGATTCTGTAGAACGTAATTGACAAGGAACGTTGCTGCTTCATTAGACGTCGTAAGAGTGTTTGCCCACTCGACTCATCAGGAGCTATTTAATTTCAATTACATATTCACAATCAACACTATCCTTCCCCTACTTAAGCGCTTCAAAGTGGACTTCCATTTTATTATTTTGCAAATATTTTGTCGAAAAAGAAATTATTTCATTCGGTCACTGAACGTTAAAAGTATCCACTTAGCGAAGTAAGCGCAAATTGACCGTTATAGTTCCCGTTAGATTTTCGACAAAAAAAAAACTACAAAAGTTACGTGACTAAAATGTAGTTTTCAGCAAAAATTCATGCTTAATTAATGATATTAAAATAAAACATACCGGTATTATTAAAAAAAAACCAAAACAGCAGAACAATTAAAGACAACCAGTGCATTATTTACCGGAATAAAATTGTATATAATATATAAAATATTTCATAAATCTATCTTTAAACCTAGGTATGGTTTCAAAACAGACGGGCAAAGTACAGAAAGCACGAAAAACAACTGGCAAAATCATTGTCGCCAGTAATGAACCCCGCTTGTAATGGAATGATGAGGAATCTTTATCCAACAACATCCAGACCATATGCTGCCTACTCTCCACACACGAACATGAACTCTATGGCACGTTACCCACAGATGAATTCTACCTACCCTTCAATGGCTCAGTTTTCAGGAATGTCAAGCATGGCAACATCTAACATGAGCAGTATGCCAAGACAGGTGCAGCAATTTCCTATGTCTTCTGACTATGGTCTGGTAAGTTTTTAAGCACTGAGAAGGTCTATTTTGTACGCAGGTCAATTGCCCCACCTTTCGTTTCTATTGCTTTTTTGTTCGCAGTAACAATATAGATACCCTATAAGTCTGATACAAAAATTAATAAGCGCTGACACGATGTTTTGTAAACCTTTATTACACGATTTTTTTCTACTTCAGGACAATCACGAAGACGACTGGTACAACAAAAGTTTGACTGCTCTCCGTATGAACAATACACATCATCTATCGAACCCTGTGCTACAGTACCAGGCATGACTAGACCAGGACATGGGTGATTCAGGAAAATTCATGAAATATGAAGACATATGTCACGATTATTGAAAGTGCTGGAAGTTTAATTTTACATAGATGTTATGTGTCAAAAATTGAGTCAAACGAATAATTTTGTTTATTTATTAAATATTCACCATCTTGCCATAAGACGCTGGTGAAACTGGCTCGGTATTCACGGTGCCATAGTAACATATTTTGTACATATTATCATTGTATATATTAATATTTATAATGCAATTATTGGTAAAACCAACGTCAATGTTATATTGTTGTGGTGCATTATGCACAACGAAATAAAATCAGGACAACACAAACGTGCTCTCTTCATTAATTATACGCAAACAGTTGACATTGTGTTTAGTAACCGTACTGCCATGATAAATACCTTTAGGTTAAACTGGTTACAAGGAATGTGAACATTATTACTGTTGCTTAAATATTCACTGATATAAAATGGTGCTTAACTCTAAGGAATACTTATTTTAACCGTAATATGTTACAACCAGGAACCAGGCATGACTATAACAATATCCAAGAAATATATGGACACAGTGAGCAGGCACAAACACCTGGGGAATCACAACAACACCACGTTATGAGAACACGTTTTGTGTTTTTCTAATTGATTGCTGAAGCAGCATTTGAATGTTCTTCGTCTTACGCGCTTTGTTATGGCTTTTGTTTGCTATAATTTATCCTCTTTTTTTCAAGCTCGAGGACCAGTTTAGCTGGAATAGTGTTGTAGGACAATGTCTTGACTCAGTCTATCCTAGAAAGAATATGTGTTATTTCAGTTGGTTCGTACTAAGGGGAATAAAATTATATCCATGTTTACTTGGTAAATTTTGCTTAAAATCTGTATAATTTGTAATTTAAGGATCGCTTCTTTAACGTATACGATACATAGCCCATTTGCAGCATGCCGGTCTAGTATTCACCACAATTTTTAGTTATTATTAAATCATAGATGGTCAACAACGCGGACCTGAGATATTGTCTTTGGCGAAAGTTAATTTTGTATTAAAAAACACGTGTTAATTTTTATTTGTGAAACCGACCATTTATTAACATGTATTCAAAGTAAACAAGTAATTTTATTCTGAATTAGGCATATTTTCAATTCAAACAAGTTCGATTCTGTACTGTTCACTGTTTATAGTTGATTCTTACTTTTAATTGGTTTACCAGGATTCTCTGTCGACATAATTCACATCTCTTTTTATTTTGTTTTGTTATAAATTAATCTTTTGCATCCTATATAGATTTTTGTTGACTAAAAGTTTCGTCATAGTAATTGGTTAGTCTCGGAGATATAGAATATAAGCCACATTATTACAACTCAAAGCTTGCTGTCAATATGTTTTAACAATCCAGTGCAAACACAACAATTTAGACGTGTCAAAATGTTAAACTAAGTAGCACAGAAAACAGTCACTTCGTTTCCATCTACCCGGCATTCCAGGGAAAATTATATGTTTCCGAGATCCAAAGTTAATTACAACTATTCTATTTTTTGGGTAATCTAACATTTTCAATCGCCATTAGAATTTAAAAACAACAGATGAATTGTCATATTTATGTTTTTGTACGTCCAGATATTACGAATTGTGTTAAAATCAAACCAATGTCTCCAAGACTCTGGACTTATAGTAACTAAAATGATTCAACACGTATCAGAGTAAAAATGTATTTTTACTGTATATGCCCTACATACAGAGTTAGAATCGTGGACTTTCAAAATGATAAAGATACTATAACTTTGTTATAAAAAAAAGTTGAATGACATTATTAATTTATAGCCACAAAACCTGACTCAATATATTGCCCTTTGGGCCACGGGTCTAACCTGCTACAGAAGAAAAATCTCTATCCAAACAATTAACGGTTTGTGTTGTTAGCACCTTTATGTTGTTTGTGTGGTGTGTGTTGTGTTATTGTTCCTTTACTTTCGGTTCTTGTTGCTTGGTCGGTTTCCTTTCAAATTTTATTTCCTCACTGTAAAACCAGATACAAAAACATTTAAAATTCGCATCTAAGAACAGAGAAAGTTTCTCAGGATTTGATCTCTTCATATCATTTGCCAAACTCCATAAATATGACACCGAGAAATAAGGTTCAGCAATAGTTAATCAGCGAATAAAATAGTAGATACTCCCGACGTTGCTGAACAGGGATCCAGACAAGATTCATAGCTGGTAAAAATTAGAGTGGCTAGTTCAATTCAACCTACAAAAAACTATCTCTTATACACCAGCGAATCCAATTCATCCACATATTTTTATCAACGGCCATTATACTGAAGAAGTTCTCATAACTACTTGGACAAGGTAAGGGGTTTTCTATCAAAGGTCAGGGGTTTTCTATCAAAGGTCAGGGGTTTTCTATCGAAGGTCAGGGGTTTTCTATCAAAGGTCAGGGGTTTTCTATCAAAGGTCAGGGGTTTTCTATCAAAGGTCAGGGGTTTTCTAATGAAGGTGTCAAAAATTGAGTCAACTTCTACTCGGAAAATTCTCGTATGCACAGTTGTTCCATAAATTCCCATTTACTGTTTCCATTATCTTTATGGAACAACTGCGCATACGAGAATTTTCCGAGTAGAAGTTCTTTCGTGTACAAACATTACCAATATTTTGAACTTGACGAGTACAATGACTATGTCGATCACCAACTGAACTAGGAACAAGGTTCCATTAATATTTTGGGCATTCCTTGCTTATAATCTGATATAATAAAAATAAGTCGATGTTTGTCCCTCCCAGCCGAAAGTGCTTCCCAACTGGTCCTTGAATAAAGTTTTTTCTAACGACGTCAAGAAACTATGTACACTTTTTTATACTAATTTTCACGAGGTTCAAGTTTCAATTACAGCCCACGAGGCGAAAGAAGACCACCTAATGAAAATTTATAATAAGTTTGATTTAAATTGCCCTAACACTTTATAAAAGAACAAAAATGAATGGATCAACAACCTCAAGGTTTAAATTATATTTTCACGCAAAAATTGTGCTGTTTTAGTGACACTTTATTATGGCAAGACCTCCTGGATTCCTTTGCTGTAGCTTACTTATTAAGCACTCGGATGTAACACTCCTCTCAACAGCTACTAGAAAATTATGGCAAGTCGAGTTGGGTGAGGACTAGAGATTTGCCTTTAATGGTGGCTCTTTTCAACATTTTAAAATGGTTTTTTATACTGCAAGAAGCCCTGCGCCTTCTATACACTTTACATTACATTTTCTGCAAAAACAGCTATATCTATTATTAACTTAATAATCTCCATTGAAAGGGTATAATACATATGACACCAACGAAGCACTGGGAAGTACTGTTAGCATCGTCGGAAAACTACAATGTTCATACAATTTAATTAACCAATGTAAACGACATTCATAAGATAAAACGATTTTGATTAGTTGTAAACGCATCGCCGGAAACACAAGCGACCAATTAAAATAGGACATTAAATACTTATGAAACGAGAAAACATCTACAAGTGTGCCCACGGTCGGAAAGTGGTAGCAAAGCAAAAACTGGTCGTAAGTCTTACAGTTCCAATCAATACAGGTGTATACACTATATAAACAATAATTGTCTCTCATAGAAGAAACACATTTTTCTTTATTTTCACCACAAGAGCTCAAACTTTCTGTCTGTATTGCCAAGGCCCTCACACCATCAAAAAATACTTAACTTAGTTTTTTATTCTCAATTTCATCCAATAAATAATTTAATTTTCTTGGTTGTCAAAGTAATTGAAAAAAGTCTTAAGCTAAACAAAACAGTTTTACTCAAAAAGGTGTTATGATCTGTTATGGTGTTGGAGCCAGGTTTATATATATCAAATAAATAATCATACTGCAGGCTATATAATATCATATGGCCCTCAGGATCATTAATTACTTGATATTTAATCCTTAAAACCACTCCAATAAATAGATTGTATGCATCTTAAAATACACACAGCAATGTATACTAAAGGTTGAAATGAAAAAGAGATTTTTATGAAGCATGTACCTTCAAATCATTTCATGCATATCACAAAAGAAATATCGAGAGTTTTGGGGTATTTTATTCAAGAAATGTTTGAAAAGCTTTAATACCAATAAAAGAAAACAAGAATAATAAATTAAAAATTTAGTGTATACGACAGAGAGCTCCAGTCCATATAAACAAATTTTGCCTGGAACAGAATACAAATGAAATGTGTAAACTATAATATTTTACGTTATACTTAATAAACAGACTAATTTTTCAGAAGGCAATATTATTTTCTAATGCATACTAAAAGATATTCATTCTCTTTTATTTAATTATCTTTCATACAAGCTTCCACCACAAATATTCAATTGACAATATCTGAATAATGCAGAACTGATGACAATGGGTAATAATTATACATTATTTCCAACAATAATTAAAATAAAGGCCATCTCAGGAATAAAACAACTAGAATTAGTCCACGAATCATTTACCATTAATTCATTCATATTTTCTGATTATCAATTTGTGGCTTTCTTGCAAGATTTAGAGAAAATAATGCAAAAGATGAATTATCTCACCACTAGAATAATAAAAACCTATGTCAGCAGTAATCAAGGACACATTATGGATGTCTTGAGAAGAGACACTTGTTTATAAAAAATGAGTTTAGATCAAAATAAAAAACTGAACCTACATTTTCAATTTCCATGGGATAAATTCCATGAAAGTACAAATGATTCCAATTCTTATAAATTTGTTTCCTGAAATAGCCTGACAAATGAACAACAATGAAAATGGAATGTTGAGCAATCACATTTTGTAATATGATAAATCATATGAAAAATATATACTCCTATTAGAGCATTACCATTTAATTTGATAAAATATTTTGTATTATTTGGTATATTGTTTCATCTAAATATTGTTTTGGATTTCATAATTCTTTTTAACCAATATATGAAGTTCTAATATAAGTTGGTGAATATTATCAGATATATAACAGATATATTTGATATTTTACCAAATCTGCATGTAATACGGAACACTTTGGTCATACACAAGGTAAAATTCATTTATATACAATGCTCCATAGATGGTACAATATAGAATAAATTATGGCTTAAACAACACTTAAAATGCAATACCTATGTTTATTAGTCACCTAAAAAAACTAATTTTGATGGGGTTTTACAGAAGTATTATAATTTCATTAAAAAAATCAACATCTATGAAGTAAACCATTTCTAAACTAACCCCAGTTTAGCCAGAAACTTAAGAATATTAAAATAAGCAAAATATATTACTTTACAGGAACACCTGTGTATTGTGACCAGAAATTTATGTGACATGTGTTCTGTGTTGACATGTTTCTTTGTAAACAAATAGCACCAAAGACTATATCTATCAAAAGAAAACACATAAACCATGGCATCAAGCATTCCTGCATTTGTATAAATACAAAAAAATTATGTACACGATAACCAAAAATCTCAGACACCCAAATGAAAAGATTTCTGGTCTCCAACAAGGCTCTGTCCAGTTGGAGACCAAAAGAAATCTTACACATGTGTGTCTGAGATTTTCTCATCTTGCCCCTCCACCGGCGTTTGATTCTATTTCCCACTAATTTGTTAAAAAAAAATCTGTTGCTGTTCTGTTGGAAGTTGTCAACAAACAGAGTTATCTACCCAGAAAGTAATATTTAGTGTACATTTTTGCGTAAACATGTTTGTTTTGATGTGTTCTGCTATAATATTGTGGCATAAGTTTCGTCACTGAAGCTCAGATACGTTGTTTTCATGTTAATATTTACAAAGGCATATTACACAAACACAACAGAAGCAAATATTTCATGATATTTACTGCTGAACCAACAGCTGAGGTCACAATTCAATTTAGTGGAAAAGGAGCATTTAATTCTTATTTCACCTTAGGGTTAAAGGTACTATGCTGTCTCAATAGTGAGAAAAATACAAACTGTTTGTCCTTGTCATATACCGGCGGTATCTAGAACAAGTAATGCAGATATAATTCATTTAACTTAACAGACTTTACTATCAGACTAAAGCTGAATTGATGTAGCACTTTAAAAGAAAAATACATTTGATTTATACTTCTTGTATAGTAAATGGATTTCATGTGATCACTTACTAATTATAATTATATAGTAAAATCACATTTGAAACATAAATATATAGACATAGAATTTGTATAAACAAATTACTAAAGCTATGAGCAAAAGAGGTATATACCTTAACCAAAATATTTCATTCGTCTGAATGTAAGATGTAAAAGTTTCATAACTTAAAAAATGTAGTTTAGATGATTATTGCACATCAAATTTTTTTTTACATCTGATCACAAAACAAAAAACAAACATAAAATCAAATACCCCATAACATTATTCTTTGGATAAAAAGATAATAAAACAATGAAATATGTCTTATAGTTAATATCGAATACATCATAACATCATTCTTTTGAAATAAGATCAAAACATAAAAAACAACTGATAGAATAATATAGTTTTGTAAATAATATGACAACATACATTTCTCTTCTTGTTGATTCCCTTGTGTTTTCAAAGAAGACTTACAAGGACTCTTTTAATTTTTAAAATAACAGATCAATAACTTTTCTAGCAAGGATTGTAAATAATAAAAACAATAATGGGTAATATATAATGAAAAATTCATTCAGATCCACTTCATGAATAAATTTTCCCAAAATAAAAAAGAAGGAATTACGATAGGAATGTAAAAGGGGCTATTACTAAACAATTTATCAAGTGATCAATGATTTGTTGGAAATTCACATCAAGCCTTAAAAAACACTAAAGCACATTAAATTCATCAATAAATGCCTTAAATATCATAAAAAAGTAGAGAAAAGCATAAAAGGAAACTTTAAGAAATGTATATTATTTGAAATTTAACTCTGCTAAAAAATTTCAATTAATATTACAAACGTAAACTATTAAATCCTGAATAATACAATTTCTGTACGAATTCCTGCCACCTACATATATAACAGTTGTCTTGTAAGTCATTAATTAAATTGAAAATAAAAATGTCTAAATTATAAAAATAAAATCCCAGACAGTTAAAAAAACTAAGGATTTTTTTTTTAGAAAATGAAATTAATTCTTCTTGTTGCTATCTTCTTTAGCTTTTCTCTGAGCAGTAACAAATTCAAAATATTCAATATAACCGTCATCATTGAGATCGTCTTCCTTCATAACCATGTCTATAATATTGATGAGTTCATCATCTGTATAAACCTTTGGTGGTGGGGCGTTTTCACCTCCTGATTCCTCTGTAAACAAGACAGGAATAACATTATTTTCCTTTTATAAACAAATTATTTCATCTTCTATTACAAATAGGCAAATTCAAGTCAATATTATAAAATTAGAAATGCACTTTAAATTATTATGTTCATTATTAATATTATACAGCTTGATGTTGGAAACAGCAAAGATGGAAAACAGACTGTTACATTTAAAAAAACCCCTTAATTTAAAGAAACCCAAATGTTCACAGCCAGTGAATATACGACTTTGAATGACTGTATATAGCATAATAATTATAGAAAGAATATGAAATATCAAAACTGGCATCACAGATCATCAGTCTAAATAAAAAAAAAAAAAATGAGAATAAATCAGGCTGATAGGATTTAAAGATCACGAATAGTACTTATATTACAATTAAAGGTAACTGTATCTAGCCATAGGTTCAAAACTCCAATACACATGGCTAACACTTGACGGTTGAATTATACGGTAAAAATTGACAGTAATCCTGGACAATAATTACCCCATCTCTGGAGAATTGTTCATGCATAACACGCTTTAAACAACCATCCCATCAGGCTTGTAAGATTGCTGGCATTTACTCAACGAGCTTGCGATTGTCAATAATTAAAGAGTTACCACCTGGCAGTTTCAACTAGGAAGGCGGAGATTCCACACCCTCAGGGCCTTCTCAAAACAGTGATGGGTTAGAACAACATCAAAGTTTTGTATCCCAGAGGATCTAATGAAATGTGTTAAAATCAATAGCCTACACCAAACTTAATGCAACGAAATATGTTCATGGATTTTGATTGACTTTTATAAGGTCAAAATTTCCAATATGGCCATACAATATGACAATTAAGATAACAATGTTACAATGTGTATTTACAAAACACCACCATGGTTAACATTCGGAGTTAAAAGGCTTTCTTTTATTCATTCCTCAAAATGTACTTTGTTTTCTAAGTCTACAAAAGAAAACTGTTCATGTTTCTTTTTCCTGCAGAAATGAAAAAAACCAGTCCTTATGTCAGTAATAGACAGAATTATCAATAAATTTATTATTATGATACAGTATCAATTGAAAATAAATAAATAAGTAATTTATGAAGCACTTAATATTGTGCTGAAGAAAGCATTATAGCTAAAAACAAAAGTGGTTTCTGGATCAGTTCAATAAGATTCCAGCTTCCTTCACAAGTATACCATAGATCACAAGATTATCATGTGATGAAAATTTTGCAAGACAGCGTCAGAATATTAATTCAAGCATCGAAAAATAGCTGCCCAGATCTGCTTGAAAAAAATCAATAAGCTTAAAATTAAACACTATTCCAAAAAGGTTTAACACCTTGTTAAATTGTTTTTTTTACAATATTAATGAATAAAATCACCCATAAATTTGTTAATACTAGAAAGTAACAAAGTTGTAGTCAGTTTTAAAGTTTACTACACACTTAGTGTATACCTGTGTATTTAAAAATGACAATACCATCCAATAATGACCAAAACATGATTAACACATGAATTACAGACAATTATTAATTATAACCAAATAAAAATTTGTTAAAGATATTACAAACACAGGGATTAAAAAATAATCTAACCATTAAAAAACAAGAAATATTTATCATTTTTTATATCCAGTTCTGAAATTATAGTGACTACAAACATTATTACAAATAGTAAAGCTATTCCCCAATATTTTTAATAGTCAATTTTCGGTACAAACCATGTATATAATAAATTATATTTTGTTTACATTCTTTTCCTGATACTGTAACTTAAAGTATTTTATGGACATCATGTTAAGCAAAATTATACATACACTGTACTAAATGTGCATTCTGATAACTCGAGGCTCCCAGTAGCCTGTAATCGCTTACCTGGAACCCAAATGACTACAACTATATTTAAATTTTTGAAATTAACAGTTTCAGTCTAGTTGTTTAAGTTACTGTGCAAAAACTAAACATTTCTTCACAAATTTTAGTTAAGTAAAATAACTCCTACAAGGTGCCATCAGACAATTTCTGAAAATTAAATGGTTTGTAGGCCTTGTCCTTTAGGGTAATTTATAAATTTAAAGTTTTACTCTTGGTGTGTTATAGACTAATTTATAATACAAAAACTGTGCATTTGTCCAAATTCACAATTAAGGGCAATAACTCCTATAAAGAGTCATCTTGCAATTTTGGACTTAGCAATCATTTGTAGGGCTTCTGTTGCTGATCATTTGTGCAATTTACAGTTTCAATCTAGCTACTATAGTTTTCAAGTAACAGGATAAAAATGGAAAATTTCATTAAAAAAATTGTCATTTAAGGGCAATAACTGCTATAAGGAGTCATCTGACAATTTCAGACCGATTAAGAGAATTGTAGAGCTTTTATTGCTGATAATTTTCGCTATGTATAATTTCACTCTAGCTGTTATGGTTTTTAAGTTACAGGACAAAAATGGAAATTTCATAAAAAATCGTAATTTAAGGGCAATAACTCCTATAAGGAGTAATCTGACAATTTCAGACTATTACAGTGAATTGTAGGGCTTGTATTGCTGATCGTTTTTGCTATTTACATTTTTACTCTAGCTGTTATAGTTTTTAAGTTACAAGACAAATAGGGAAAATTTAATAAAAAATTGTCATTTAATGGCTTTATTTAGTGTGCCAATCAATTTGAAGTAACGGTTTTCTCTATAGCTATTATAATTTATAAGATAATGATCAAAAACCTGTGTTGACATCCATGTTATATTTTTAGTCACAGCGGCCATCTTTGTCTGCTTATCAACACCCTGGGTACAAACTTGAAACTAGGAACCCTAAGGATGATTGAGGCCAAGTTTGAAAAAAATTGGCTCAGTGGTTTCAGAGGAGAAGATTTTTGAAAAAGTGTATGAGGGATGACAGACGACGGACGCCAAGTGATGGCAAAAGCTCACACAGCTAAAAATGTAAAATATCCGGTGCAAAATGGCACTATGTGAAAAAGATTCTGTGAAAGCTTCATTAAATTCCATTCTATGGTGTAGGTGCAGCAGCAGACAAGAGATAGTGTAAAAGACATACACAACCATCATTATATCCCCCCACACACACACTTTTCAAGCATATTGAAACAAGTATCTATTTTTAAAATAGATTCTTACTAAAAAAACTGATAACATTAGCTGTTAATTTTTTTTTTCATTCCCTCCAAGCTTTGTAAAGAATAAATGTTGGTTATAAATAACAGGTACAGAAAGAAGACCTTTAAAGTATTCTACTGTTTTAAACAAGTGTGGACTGTGAGCATGCTCACAAAGGGATACCCCCCCCCCCCCCCCCCCCCGCTTCACTTCAAGTCCAATTATCTCCCATGAAGTTGCGCTTACGAGGTCACGCACTGAATACTATATTTTAAAAGTATAAGTCCAATTATCTCCCCTTAATAATATCCGACAGCAACGAAAATTCTTCATGCACATCTACATATGATGTACTTCCTTCATGTAAAGTTTCATCAAAATCTGTCAAGCGGTTTAGGAGGAGAAGCGCTTACAAGGGATGTGGACAGACGGACAGCCGGACGGAAGGACAGACAGGGTGATTCCTATATACCCCCCCAACTAGTTTGCGGGGGGGTATAATAATTTGTTTACTGAATCACATAAGGAATGGCTATCATTTTTAACCTTTTTATTGGGTTGTAAAATAAAAACTTATTATTTTTAACACTAATATTTACAAATTGCTCATTAATTAACAAATGTGGCAACTCGACAAAGCCTATGCACAAAAATCAATAAGGTGGGCATGTCCCCATGAACAATTTTTTATTGGAAAAAAAAGAGTTTGTCCAATCAAACAATACTATTCTAATGTCTAAAAATATTGGAAAACATTCCTTGAATAATCTCATGAGATCAGGTGCACAACTTCATTATGTTCTGTAAGTTTCAAGGATCTGGGTTGAAAGCTATAGGAGAATTTGATTACACCAAATATGTGCCCTCCTTTGTAAAATAAGCTAAATAATTGACTTATGTCTGCAAAAATCTGAAAAGATTTTTTGAACTATTACATACAGCAGGTGCACAACTTAATTATGTGTGCAATTTTTTCTGTGAAGCTTTAGAGATCTGGGTTTCAAGCTCTACAAGTAGCATATTACACAAAATAGGTACATGTACACTGCCCAACCGACTTCACCAGTCTATAACCTGGGTTTGCACTTCATGCACCCAGGCCAAAAATGGTCAGCTAACAATTTATTGTTCAATTGAGCCTTCATTTTATACAAGTATTCAGTTAAGAAATTGCTGAAAACTGCATCTGAAAAATTATTGATATACATGCAATATTAGATTTGAATTGAGGCAGTATATTACTTTATTGGCATAAAAAGATAGAATTTACTTGATGTAATATTTTTATCCTATCAAAATAAGAAAACAGATTTCCAAATTAACCATTTTAATGCAAAATTCCTTCTGCCACATAAAAATAGTATAAAATAACATTTATAGCAAAAGATAGATACAAATATGCAAAAACCCATAGGTTGTAATTTTTCTTTGTCATTCTAGAGAAAATAAGCCAACTTATTACCAACAGTATTTTCAAAAGTATTTTTCCAAATAAAAAATACAATGTATATACTTTAATTTTAAAACAAAAACCTTTTTTTCTTCAAAAATCTTGTCTGGGGCAATAGTTGATTATAAAATTTAATGTTTCATGTATATTTAAATATGCATGTGAAGTATACATTAAATATTATAAGATGAACATTTTTTAATTAGATCTTTTGTGAGAGAAGGGAGATAATCTTTATAACTAATCAGATTTATGTTTGTTAGTTAATTTGAATAACATTTAAAGCAGCTTTAAGCAATTTTCAGTTACATCTGTTTTATTGGGATAGGAGGCCGTAGTATCAAACAACCTTCAGCAATACTTGTCAAATAATTAGATGTGTGTCGAGCACACACTACACTGTACATGAAGTCAGACTCAAATTTGCAAGTTCAGTGTTAACACTCCTGTTTTTGTGCAAACTAAAATATCTATATGAAACTGTTAAAGCATTAATTAAATGTATATATACAAGGCAGAATCTCAAATTTATTCATCCACCATTAAAGCAAAAACACACATCAGTCATTATAAAATCCCATGCCATGTTAGAAAATAATTCATTCAAAGAAAGAACAAAATAATAAAGATCTACAATCAAAGTATTGACATACTTACGTGTTGAATTACCGGAAGTAGATTTGTGGTCTATAGAAGACATATTGTTAAATATGGAAAATTCTGTGTACAAAGATGTACAGCCAAGGATTTATATGGTCCTTGATACAACTTAACAAAAACATCTAGGCCACAGTTTTTTTTTTTATTATTTGGTTTACAGATCCACCAATCAATTTTTGGGGGGAACTCTAGAGGGAAAAAAAAAGTTGCATTTTTCTTTTTTTGTTTTTCATTAAGCAAAATAAAAATTTTAAAAACAGTCACACGTATATATACAGCAAATATAAACAAAAAATCATTAATATAATATACAATTCTTCTTTCCTAATATCATGTTTGTTAGAACATTTTGTCATATAATTATGAAGTTATAATGTTTACTACTGGCACATTAAAATAAATAATATGCACATAAAGCCTTTCAGTTACAGAACCAATGTGCATGTCAGTTTGTTTGTTTCTTCCATTCAGCAAAATAAAACCAATAATTTGACTGAAGCTCATAATCTTGTGATACTATTACAGTTACATTACGTATATTATGGGCGAAAATTAACTTTCCAAACAAACTTACAACAAAAGAATTGCCAACAGACATTTCAAGAAACAATTTGAGAGATTGTGATTTACGACTAACAACCATTGGCATAAAATACACAAGTCCGAGAATCCTCGGCTGTCCAAAGCTTTTTTTTGTTTTTGTTTTTTTGCATCCCATGCAAAAAAGAAAAAAGAAAAAAAAAGAGTTGGACGGCCGAGGATTCTCAGACTAAACATACACACACACAAAATAATAGTAACTGACAAGTTTATTTGTCTAACTGTTGATTTGGTCAGTGTATATGTACTTAAAGTAAAAATTATTTTTATCAAATTATGTACACGTGTATTTTACCCAACGTTTTTTGTGAGAAACATTTGTCTTTTTGTGTGACCAAATCTGTAAACAAGTTAATTAAAAACTTTATTTAGCTTCAACACCCAGTATCAGTCTGTTAAATTGAAAGCGATGCCCTCTGGAGTAACACATGCAGGTAAACATGTAAAATAAAGCCCACTCAAGTCTTTAATACTTTTTTTTCAAAAAGCTAGTTGAAAAAAAAACTGAATACACAAAACTTTAAAAATGTTTTTCACAGAGAAAATAGATGAAATTAAACATTCCCAGGACAAAATCTTTATCAGTAGATTACAGGCATGTTAATGAAAAACTGAACTGGAGGCTGACCTGCCAGGAGCCTGTAATCACTCACCTAGAGCAAACTGAACTGGAGGCTGACCTGCCAGAAGCCTGTAATCACTCATCTAGAGCAAACTGAACTGGAGGCTGACCTGCCAGGAGCCTGTAATCACTCATCTAGAGCAAACTGAACTGGAGGCTGACCTGCCAGGAGCCTGTAATCACTCATCTAGAGCAAACTGAACTGGAGGCTGACCTGCCAGGAGCCTGTAATCACTCATCTAGAGCAAACTGAACTGGAGGCTGACCTGCCAGGAGCCTGTATTCGCTCACCTAGAGCACACATGATTTCAATCTATCTTAAAATTTTTCCAATATGCTTTTTTAGTCTATATATAGCTGTTATAGCTTACTGGGGAAAAATTTCTTCTAAAATTTTAAAAGCAGTAAGTCCTGAAAGGTGTCAGGACAATTTCTGAAAAAATTAAATAATTTGTAGGCCTTGTCCTTTATGTTAATTTAGTAATGTACAGATTTACTCTAGCTGATACAGACTTCAATTTATAACACAAAAACTGATTTTGTCTGAATTTATCATAAAAGGGGAGTAACTCCAATAAAGAGTCATCGGATTATTAGGGAATAAGTAATGATTGTAGGCATTGCCTTGCTGATTATTTTAGTAATTTGCAGTTTTACACTAGCTGTTAAGGCATTGAAGTTACAGGGCAAAAATTACACCACATTTCACCATATAACGTTATATAAGGGTGGTAACTCCTATAAGGGTTCATCTGAGGTCTCATATGGTTGTGACATTTCCATAGAATGCAATGTAAATCAAGTGATTTTAGAAGTTACTGCCTAAAGATTTAGATGCAAACAACTGAACAAGGCATATATCTGTTTGAAGCATGAAAACCCTGGTTTTTAAACCTTTTACAAAAACGGTACGATAATCCTTGAAATTTTTCACAAATTAAGACCATACACAAATTTTGACCTTTTGAGAAACATGTGCAGAAGTGAAAAAACCCATAGCCTAATCAATAAGTTAACATGACCATATTCATACACATATTAGAAAAAAGACACCTGTCCTTCACAAATGTGCCTCTTCAGCTTTTATTTTACACTCTTAATATAGTTCTAACCAATATCATTAAAAAATCAAACATTGCTTATAAAGTTTTTGAAATTTTACATTTTTAAGGAACTATTTGGCTGGGTGGCCCAGTTGACAGAGAACTATTTAATGAGACCTGATAATTATAAGACAAAATTATTTGTAGGCCTTGTCCTTCTAATTATTTTTGCTATGTACAGTTTTACTCTAGGTATTACATGTACAGTTTTTAATATATAAGGCAAAAACTGGCAATTTAGTCTAAAATCATATTTAAATAGCTCCTACAAGAAGTTATCTGACAATTTCAGAGCAATAAAATGAATTGTAGGACTTCACATAGTTTCACACTAGCTGTTCTAGTTTTTAGGTTACAGGACAAAAACTGAAAATTTCAAAATAATAGTTACTTATAAGAAATATAAGTTATGTTTATACAAACAGGAAAAACTGCTTCACTTGTTTGCAGGAAATACATTTCTCAAGTCCCATAACATTTGGTGTAATTATTTTTTTATATAATGTGAGATTAATAAATTTGGTACTTGACACCTTGAAGTTACAACTGGAAGCTCATCATTTCTTAATCCTTTACATGACAATTAACAATCAGTGTAAGTGGTAATGAATTTGTCATCATAAATCAGTAACAGGTTTCTGCCTTATGCCCCTCCATTTTAGGGATTTTCCACTGAATAACTGTGTGTATAACCATTAGCCTATCTGGGTATTCAGTGTTCTGGTTTTCAGTAGTCAGACAAATTGCTAGAGTCAAAAGTGTTGCTGTTCTAAAAATTTGTAATTATTTAATAAAGAAATTATATGTATAAACTCTTTGTCTGATTAAACTGGAACTTTCCAGAAGGCTAATAGGTTATGGCATTACACAGTCTTTCAACCATTGATACTTAGGAATATAAAGGCACACTGATGACTGGAAGTGTTTTGTGCAGACACAATGTGACATACAGTTATGTTACACACCACACAAATAGCAACCACACAGTGTTATAACATAAACGTTCAATTTTATCACATCTATAACATGACAACAAATGTTTGTATAAAATGTCATTTAAGGGCAATAATTGTTAAAAAGAGTGGTTCGACATGTTGGGCCAACTATGTGTTCAGTAGGCATTGTCTTGCTAATCATTTAAGCAATTTACAATTTCAATCTAGTTCTTATAATTTGCAAGTTAAATGCATTTTGTGTTAAGGGCAATAACTCCTAAGGGAAGTCATTACACAACTTCGGACTTGTAGTAATTTTTGTAAATCTTAATATGCTTGATCAATTTGAGGTAACGTTTTTTTTCTATTTTTAAATATTGACCAAAAACTTGTGTTGACACCTACATTCTATTTTTAGTAACAGTTCCCATCTTTCATTGATCAACACCCTGGCATGGTGTAAATTTGAAAATAGGTACCCTAATTATTATTTTATTCAAGTTTGAAAAACTTTGTTTCAACATAGAAGATTTTTAAAAAATGTTTACAATTGACAAATAATGACAGACTTTGTAGGCCTAGTGATGACAAAAGCTCACATGAACCCACATGAACCTTTGGTCCAGGCGACCTAAAAACTTATTTTACCAACAATGTTTTACATCTGGTTACAGCATGACACAAACAATGAGGTTCTCAAATTAGTGAACTTATCCACAACAGGTCATTAGGTTCTCTAGTTATCAATGGGAGACTAATGGTATCTGTGCACACATAAAATGATATAAAAAGACCACTAAAAAAATTAAAGTGGTTGGGACAAAAATGCAATTAATTTGCAAAAAAAATCTTTTGACCACTAAAATGTTTTCTGTTGATATACATGTACTAATGCCTCCAATCTGTAACTTGTACAAAATCCTTTTGACACTGGATTATATAAGGTGAGAAAATACATTAAAACAAATTAAAACAAAGAGTTTTAATATGTTTTGCCGTTATATATTTTTTTTATCAAAACAAAATGTGAGACAGACAACAAATAAATATATGCTGTTTCATGCACTGATCATGAGACACATACTATTGAGAATTCAAAAGACACACAAAACAGGAACAAACTGAATGCCAATGAAGCCACATAAACTATTCCTTCTACATACCCTGGGAATGATACAGAATTAAACTGATAGTTAACGTTGTTGGTCACTAAGTATATTATAGGGGTCAAAGGGATCAGATCCATGGTCATATTTAACAACCTTTGTAACTCAACATTAACAATACATAAAAAAGTTATTTTTAAAATTGCATTAAAGACTGAAGGTCCTGTGTGAAGACATCAAATTTTATTGTAAAAAAATCCCACAATGTAGTTAAATATCCCTCAAAAATTACTCACGAATATATTCTAAAAATAATTTGTTTTCATAAAAAAAAAACTTTCTTGTTTTCTACGTTTTTTATTTTATTTTATATTTTTAAAGAGATTCAATAATTCCACAGTTTTTACAATCATAATTGATAAAAAATACTATGGTAAATGTCAACAAATATGTTGTTAAATAAATAAACAGAATTATCACAAAAATCAGCCAAAAAATATCTAGAAGTTTTCTTCAGTTAAGTTCTTTGGTAAACATGTTAAAATACACCACTATCATTAAAGAGAAAAATAAAAATCAGTTTACCAGATCAAGTAAACCTCACACATTATTTATTTTGGTTTGGTCAATACTTGCAATACTACCTGTAAATCATAGCATAAAGACGTTGAAAAAATGGCCGACTTGATTTCTGAACTTAAAAAAATTAATATCTGATATTTATTTCAACATTATTCAAGTCTTCTAAATTTTATCTGATTGACAATAAATTGGCCACTGATATGACTGCAGCATTGAATGCAGTATACTTTACTATAAGGTTTAGGTCAAGTTTTTTTGTTTTAAAGAAATCATGTGTATAACTCTGTAACTCACCATCATGGAAGTGTGTAATAGCCTTTGTAACTTCTACACCGTCTAATTTATTGTTACCATCATAGTCATGTAATTTGAAGTAATGGAATTCCAATTCATCATCAGTCATTTCTTTTTCTGGTTTATCTACCACTTCTTTTAAATGTTCTTTTATATGTCTGTCAGAAACATAATTAATTCCCTTTATTTAAACTTGAACTTAAGAATGATTATAAAATACTCAAAATGACAACAGAAAAGTATACTTCATATTTTATTTAATTCAATTAATTAAAGCATTCCATATAGACAATTGTAATACATGTAACCAATTTGTATCAGCTTTTTTACTAGTATGTTGGACACAAAGATTGAAACACTACATACTAGTATGCATGAAAGCTTTTTACATGTACATGTAGGGTCTCTGTGGCAGAGTGTTTAAGGTAGTTTGTTTGTCTATTATTATAATCTGTCAACACTGGGATTGCAGGTTCGAGTCTCAGTGCAGACAGGGTGCACACGACTTCAATCCTAACTAACAAGGATTGTCAGTTTTCCTTCTAAAGGTCTGGGGTTTTCTCAGGGTACTCCAGCTTCCTCCCCCAATAAAAACTGGACACTATGATATAGCTGGAAACTTAGTGGCATTAAACACCATTCAAACAAACAAAACCATACATGAATAATTGTTTATTTAGTATTGTGGTATTATGCATTTTTTTTTCACAGAAGAATTCCTTTTTGCATCAACTGCACTGTGTGAGCACAAAACACTGTAAAACCTAAATTTAACATCCTGAATTCCCCCTAAATGTGTATGCTTTCATTTGTAAAATACAAATGTACATGTTTTTTAAGGGTACAATAGTCCAGGGGTCTGGAAGTTTTCCCTGCCCATTTCGGTCATTTTCCCCCCTAAGAAATTACCAAATTCCATGGTAGTGAATATTGGTCTTGGGTCGTTTCCTACCGAAACTTGTTTGCACGTCAGGTCGATTAGCCAAGAAATTGTGAATAAGCAGGTTGTACCATCGAATTTGGGATAGCTCCTACGATGTATGCATCATGTGAAAAAGAAATTATATGTAGCAATACATTCTCCTGCCTAAAAGGGCTTTATTGTAAAATGACATTGTCTATGCAACAAAATAATGGGAAACGGCATCATTTTGATAAATATCCCAGCGAGTTTTTCATTAACTGGATATATGAAGTTTTCACCTAATTGCCACAAGTTCGGACCCGAATTGAATTTATGCGTTATTCTGCTCTTTACAAGATTTTATTATTAAATGAAATAATCATTTTTGTTCTTTTTATTTTCAATGAATTTTTATTCAAATTGGTTTTGTCTTGATTTATGTAACATTTAGTCACATTGGCACTTGCATAGTGTACAATTTTGACTGCACATGTTTTTCATTAAAGTTGCACGTGTACTGTAAAGTTGTCTTATTTTCTTAGCAATGTGATATAGAAACAATCTATTATATTCAATCTCTGTTGCTTCAAAATGTTGTTGCAATAGTAAGTTTACGATATGGATGAAACAGATCTGTCACCTGTTGACCTTATTACGTAATCACCGCTCGGTGGTCAATAAACACATGTTAGCAACAGGAAATAGCCTTAGGGTTGATTTTTAATACAAATATTTCTGCATAGCACAAATTGAAGGGATTAAATCCAACAAATGATTATTGCATGTAAAATATTACTTTTTAGACATACGATTTCAGCAAATCTTAGTCTGTCATTTTAGTGTAAATTTCAGTCATGTCCATCAAATATGACCGTTTCCAGACCCATGCAATAGGCTTACCTTCACATACCTGCCACAATAACATTTAACAGGTACAAAAGATCCAGATTCCAGTCAACAAGCGTTAACCATGACATTTGGCTAATAAAACAATATTTTACAAAAAACTTCTTAAATGCATTTGTTTGTGTGACTGTTTAACCAGAAAAATATTAAAGTAAATTGTGACGAAACTTACTCTGTATTGTGTACATTTTCTCTCTGGTTAAAATCCCCATGGCCATGATCATGTGATGGTGGTTGTGGTGGTTGTTGTTGGAACTGTTGGGTGTTTTGTTGACCTCCCTGTGGAGGACCACCCTGATATTGTTGTTGTCCACCTTGGCCTTGTTGGTATTGCATATTCTGCTGCTGTTGACCTTGATATTGTTGGTTTTGAGCTTGATACTGTTGATTTTGACCTTGATATTGTTGGTTCTGACCCTGTTGTGCTTGTTGTTGTTGCCCTTGTTGATACTGTTGATTTTCAGGTGCTCTATGAATGTGTTGTTGGTCAGGTGGTGGTACACCTGGTGGATATACATTGTTACCATGTTGTGTTGTTAAAGCAACAGATAACAGAACACCGAACAATACTTTTCCAATCATTTTAATTTCTGCAAAACAGCAGTATAAAAAGAAATGTTATGTTCACTATATCAGTTTGTCTGACAAACTTCATGATCTGGTGTTTTTTTACATTTTATTTCGGTCACAATACCTGAATATCAAAGAGTTTAAGTAACCATTACCAGAGGCTCCCAGGAGCCTGTGTCGCTCACCTGAACCTGAAACCAAACAACCCTTTTTTATCCAGCTTTTCTTTGCTATTAGGAATTGCCCAACACTTCTGCAAAAATCATTAATTTTGACCTTTTAAGGGAAATAACTCCTATAAGGAGGAGCTTTTGATGCTTAGAGGGAGAAGGGAGGTTCACTTCAAATTTGCTGTACCTGTTATACTTTTTTAACTATCAATCGAAAACTCTCTCGACTACCCCCCCACCCCCCCCCTTTTTTTCATTTTTTCTATTTTAATCCAATGTAGCTATGTAGGTAGTCAGGTGTCATGATTTGCACAATTTTGGTAGAGGACATCCTAAAGATGATGTGTGCAATGTTTCAAAGCAGTCCTTTCATTGGTTTAAGAGGAGAAGATTTTTTTAAAATCAAGTAAAATTGATTAAAAAAATGTTCAAGGAGAATAATTCCTAAACGGTTCATCAGACAATCTTGACCCTTAAGTCATTTTTGTAGCCCTCATAGAGCAGAACAATTAAGCAATGCTAACTTTTTCTCTAGTTCTAATAATTTTCAAGATTTTGAGGCAAAAATGTCAAAAATAATCAATTTCGACAATTAAAGGGCAATAACTCCTATAAGGAGTCATCATACAACTTCAGCCCAATGGAGTGTTTCGTAGAGCTTTTGATGCAGATGAAGGCATGTCTCTTCAGTTTTCCTGTATCTGTTACACTTTTTTAAATATAAGCCAAAAACTGTATTTTACCGCCGCCCCCCCCCCCCATCCTATTTTTAGCCATGGTGGCCATGTTGGTTAATCTGCAGCCATGGTAGGTGCAAACTTGGTTGAGGACATTTGACAGATGATGTGTACAAAGTTTCAAAGCAGTACTTTCAGTTGTTTCAGAGGAGAAGATTTTAAAAAATCAATTAAAACCGATTAAAAAAAACAGTTCAAGGGGAATAACTCTTAAACAGTTAATCAGACAATCTTGACCCTTAAGTCATTTTTGTAGCCCTCATAGAGCAGAACAATTAAACAATGCTAACTTTTTCTCTAGTTCTAATAATTTTCAAGATTTTGAGGCAAAAATGTCAAAAATAATCAATTTCGACAATTAAAGGGCAATAACTCCTATAAGGAGTCATCATACAACGTCAACCCGATGGAGTGTTTCGTAGAGCTTTTGATGCAGATGAAGGCATGTCTCTTCGGTTTTCCTGTATCTGTTACACTTATTTAAATATAAGCCAAAAACTGTATTTTACCGCCCCCCCCCCCCATCCTATTTTCAGCCATGGTGGCCATGTTGGTTAATCTGCAGCCATGGTAGGTGCAAACTTGGTTGAGGACATTTGACAGATGATGTGTACAAAGTTTCAAAGCAGTACTTTCAGTTGTTTCAGAGGAGAAGATTTTAAAAAATCAATTAAAACCGATTAAAAAAAACAGTTCAAGGGGAATAACTCTTAAACGGTTAATCAGACAATCTTGACCCTTAAAGTCATTTTTGTAGCCCTCATAGAGCAGAACAATTAAACAATGCTAACTTTTTCTCTAGTTCTAATAATTTTCAAGATTTTGAGGCAAAAATGGCAAAAATCATCAATTTTGACAATTAAAGGGCAATAACTCCTACAAGGAGTCATCATACAACTTTGACCCAATGGAGTGTTTTGTAGAGCTTTAGATGCTGAAGAAGGAAGGTCTCTTCGGTTTTCCTGTATCTGTTATACTTTTTGAACTATAAGCAAAAAACTGTATTTTGACCCCTCTGTTCTATTTTTAGCCATGGCGGCCATGTTGGTTGGTCTGAGGCCATGATTTGGGCAAACTTGGTAGAGGGCATTTTACTGATGATGTATGCAAAGTTTCAAAGCAATCCCTTCAGTGGTTTTGGAGGAGAAGATTTTTGAAGAAAAGTTAACGACGACGACGACGACGGACGACGACGGATGCCAAGTGATGGCAATAGCTCACATGACCCTTTGGGTCAGGTGAGCTAAAAAGGAGAAGAAAATGTAGGATATTGGAACAAAGCCCACTTTGCTTATCCCATCACTTGCTACAGGAACTAGCTACATTTTTCCTTTTTCTAAAAGAAAGATTGTTGTCTATCCAAAAAGATAGGAATAATAATATTCATTTCAAAATGGTTACAGTTGACCCTTTTTACAGCAATCATGTTGCCATCCATAATTACATTTAACTGAATTAGCTGTTATAGATTCATATGAGTGTGCATATTTGTTTAAAATCTTACGATGTTAAAATGAATTTTGTTGTCGTTAAATGTATAACGAGGGTTCACTGAATTACTAGTAGAATTTAGATTTTAGTTAATGTTATTTCCAAAACGTCCTTAAAATTATTCCAGTGGTTGGAATTGAAAAGGGCTGAACAACCAAGATTGATTTTCAGAATTACCCTAGTCTCTATTCTGTTAACATAACCTCTTAGAATTTTAGTATTACATGACATTATGTCCTCATCTAATACTAAAATTCTATGTCATATTGTTAACGGAATAGAGACTATACTAAATGTCACACCCGGTGAAGATCATTTTTTTGCTTGCATTTTTTTATTATTCAAAATTTTACCTTTATTACAAAAAAAAAAAAAAAACAAATAGAAAACATTTAGTCATGATAACCTGTCCATGTTAATACTATGTAATTCAAATTTAAATTTCCACCAACTATAGTTAAAAATAAGTGTGCAGCATGCAAGACTGAATTTTCTTGGTATTTCTATAATTATTGCCAATTAGTTGGTGGAGTTTATACATGTAGGGAAAGCTCAAACTTGTGTGGCAGAAGTGATATCCTTAGCGTAGTGTTATGAAGTATGGAACGGAGTGGATACATATATGACCTCGCTCCGGAGATTGAATCCACTGCACCTTGCTATACATAGGTTTACTACAGAAAAATCGCACTATCAAAATGAAACAAGTGTGGACACAGAAAAACGTCTCGCCTGCATTCCACATCAGTAACGAAAATAAATTTCGTCATAAGCATTACGTAAATAGCATTAAATATCAGCAGCGGCCTGTATACAAAATATTGTCACCATACCCTGCATAGTTACAGGGGAACAGCCGTAACCCCAAAACTTTAACGTAGTCGCTGGACCATGAAATTGAGGTCAAGGTCAGGTGGAACCTACCAGAAAGTCATGTACTATTCATCAGCAACCTATATACCAAATATTGTCATCCTACCATGCTTAGTTACAGAGGAACTATCATAACCCAAAAACTTTAACGTAGTCACTGGACCGTGAAATTGAGGTCAAGGTCAGGTGACACCTACCAGACAGTCATGTACTAGTCATCTCATCAGCAACCTATACACCAAATATTGTCATCCTACCATGCGTAGTTACAGAGGAACTATTGTAACCCCAAAACTTTAACGTAGTCGCTGGACCGTGAAATTGAGGTCAAGGTCAGGTGACACCTAACCAGACAGTCATGTACTAGTCATCAGCAACCTATACACCAAATATTGTCATCCTACCATGCGTAGTTACAGAGGAACTGTTGTAACCCCAAAACTTTAACGTAGTCACTGGACCGTGAAATTGAGGTCAAGGTCAGGTGATACCTACCAGACAGTCATGTACTAGTCATCAGCAACCTATACACCAAATATTGTCATCCTACCATGCGTAGTTACAGTGGAACTGTTGTAACCCAAAAACTTTAACGTAATCGCTGGACTGTGAAATTGAGGTCAAGGTCGGGTGACACCTACCAGACAGTCATGTACTAGTCATCAGCAACCTATACACCAAATATTTTCATCCTACCATGTGTAGTTACAGAGAAACTGTCGTAACCCAAAAACTTTAACGTAGTCGCTGGACCGTGAAATTGAGGTCAAGGTCAGGTGACACCTACCAGACAGTCATGTACTAGTCATCAGCAACCTATACACCAAATATTGTCATCCTACCATGCGTAGTTACAGAGAAACTGTCGTAACCAAAAACTTTAACGTAGTCGCTGGACCGTGAAATTGAGGTCAAGGCAGTGACAGAAATTAACGGTCGCCCACTCGCCCACGGCGACTAAATTGTCAGCTGGGCGATTAAAATCTTGTTTCAAAGGAGCCCAGCTGGCGACTAAATTCTCAATGAGGACCTGGGCGAGAGAAACTTGTTGATAAGGGGGCCAAACCTCTCTGACGAAGCTTTTTTTAAATAATAAAGCATTTTATTAACGTACATGTTTACCGGAAACAAAAGTTGCTTAAACTGATCCCGAATTTCGAAACCCAGTCGCGAAACGCGGAATATTTCGTGTTTTTTCCGTAACAGATCGTAACTACAATCATTTTCTGTTTTCCGATATGCAATCGTCGATGTGGAAAATGGAGAGAATTAAAAATAAACTGGGGCATGATGATGATGAGGAAGGGGAAACAGATTCTGAGGTAGAAAACGAACTGAATGAGGATTGTGTATATAAAAAACTTTTGTAAAAATAAAGATGTACTTAAAAATTTATTAAATTTTTGAGGGTGCGTGCCTTTTACACGAATTGTTCATTCTCAATGGTGACACCTGGGCTACTACATTTTGATCTGGGCTCCTAAATTTTAAAATGTAGGGGCCCAGGTGGCTACTGGCTAAAAAAGTTAAGTTCTGTCCCTGTCAAGGTCAGGTGACAGGTGACTGACTGGCAAGTACTCATCATAAGCTACCTCTGGACCAAATTTGATGGACCTAGGGCTGGGCTTACAAAGATATGAAGCAAGATGTCAAGTGTTTACGCCGCCGCCGCCAGATTCCCATACATATGTCTCGCCTCCAGCGACTTTCGTCGCAGGCGAGACAAAAACTGGCACAACTCTCAAGGATATAATTGATGATTTGAAAATATACCTTTTTGAGATCTGCAAAAGAAGCATAAGCACAACCAAATGTGGTAAGCAGTATTTATTTGTCACGTAAACAACGTAAGGACCCTTTAAAACAAAAATGGGCGGCTTACATAGTAAAATTCCCTAGGGAAGTCAGGGATGATTTTTAGACATCCAAACAAAAGAGTCATAGTATAAAATATAGACTGGTTATCGTGAATAAACATTTTTTAAATGGATTTATAAAAAAGGTACACATTCAAATAAGAAAAAATGCAAGCAAGAAAACGCACTCCACATGGTTGTGACCTTTTAGTATAGGGAACGAAACGTCCAGGGACGGATCGACTTGGGACGGATCGTCTATAAATCTTGTTTCCTACGCATATCTACTGAACATATGTTAACCAGTCCCAAGCACATATCCAAATTTAAACACCAAAATAATTTGAGATAAACAGCGGATTAATTTTAACATTATATTCGGTTGTAAATGATAACAATCAACACAATTTGGCGTTCAAATATACCTTAATTTAGTTTATCTCAGATATTCTCAACAATAGCTGGCCCAATCCGTATAATTGATGAGCTGGCCAAAGCCGAGTGGAGATTCAATTTTATTTTCAGTGTGAATTGTAAACTTGTTTTACAAAACTAAAATTTTCTTTGTTACAAGCATTTAATTGATTTCAATAGAACAATTTGTTCGAGAGTTCTCTAGGTTGTAGGAGTCGATTGAGAAAATAACAAAGAAGAATCGAAAATATATAAACAAATTTCCACGTGTTGAAATGAATTGTTGAGGGACATCCCTTTTCTATATCCCTTGCTTTTATGATGTCTATTCTAAATACTCTGGTGTGTAAAATGAATCATAGTCTTTAAATTTTCTTTAAATTTAATGATTTATGTACTCTTACATAAATTTTTACAAAAACACTCGCCCACAAACTACCACTCTTGAAAACTCATTTTTCCCAAGATCTATAAAGTTGTAGAAATTATTCCTTGCCAAACCATGTAGCTACTAGCCCAGACATGATATCCTTTAAGGCTGGTGCTAAATCGTTCTTCATGTAAATATTTAGCACTCTGTTTTTATCTTGTACAAAAAGTAAAAAAAAAATGTAACAAAAATTTTAACAAATTGTATATATTTACAAATTTATTTCCCAGACCCTGACATGCGCCTTCTAGTTTAATCAATATATTGATGTTTAGAAGTATTATGTAGATGTAGATGCTACTGTTGTGATTATTGTGCTCAAAATTTTTAAAACTTTAATGATTTATGAACTCTTACATAAATTTTTACAAAAACACTCGCCCACAAACTACCACTCTTGAAAACTCATTTTTCCCAAGATCTATAAAGTTGTAGAAATTATTCCTTGCCAAACCATGTAGCTACTAGCCCAGACATGATATCCTTTAAGGCTGGTGCTAAATCGTTCTTCATGTAAATATTTAGCACTCTGTTTTTATCTTGTACAAAAAGTAAAAAAAAAAATGTAACAAAAATTTTAACAAATTGTATATATTTACAAATTTATTTCCCAGACCCTGACATGCGCCTTCTAGTTTAATCAATATATTGATGTTTAGAAGTATTATGTAGACTGTTGTGATTATTGTGCTCAAAATTTTTAAAACTAAGATTTTAATATAGAATGAAACATACAATGTAGTCTCTAAATCATTTTCATTGAATTTAATGATTTTTATACTCTTACTGTTGTGATTATTCTTCTCAAAGTTTGTAAAAGATTTTAATATTACACTTGACATAACCATAAAGTTTGTAAAAGCTCAAGACAAGACAAGAAACATGTATTTTAAGTCGGTTCATCTTAAATAACATATAAAAGCTCTATGGAGGTCTTTACTGACATACATACACAACATATTTTAGACGTACATTCATTAAGTCTGGCATATACACACGACTGCAAGATATATATTAAGAAATCATATATAATTGTTAAAATGAATTAAAGTAGCTAAAGCACTTGCATCATCTATAAGTAAAATTAAGAGTACAAAGATAGTTTTAAGCATATCTAAAAGCACAAAGATCAGTTATAAGCACAACTATAAGCACAAAAATCAGTTATAAGCACAACTAAAAGGACAAAGATAAGTTATAGCACAACTTGAAGCACAAAGATCAGTTATAAGCACATCTAAATGCTCAAAGATTAGTTAATAACACGACTAAAAGCACTAATAAATTATATAATCAGCTATTATGAAAGCAAAATTTAACTTAAGTTATATACCCACAAAAGTAAAAATAAGCATGATCACAGCCACAATTATTCATTGAAGGACTTGAGTAGTGATTCACTGAGACCCACATGAGCTACATGAGCAAGTTCTGCCATTCCTGTTGTTTATAAGACTTTTATATTGGTTTAGGTTTCACTGCACTATGTTGTCCAGCAGTTCATCCAGAGAGTTGCTCCAGGATATCACAGTGAATGCATACCATAATGTGTTGCTCTCACCTGTGGAATATTCACAGTGTTTTCCTTGTTAAAAGAGTAATTTTTTTTTTAAACTAATAACATCTTGTACTGTAGTTACATTGGTGACGTCTTCTATAGAATTTAAAAAACTTCAATTGCCATAGAACACATTCTTTTAATTTATAATGTTGGCAGCCTAGATGCAATTTTTATGTAATTTTCTATATGTTGTGAGCCATTTAAAGATAAAATAATTAAAAAAATGTAACTATACTTTTGTCAACTGACCCTTCATGCATATTACTTGAGGAATCGAGATGTATAACTTATTGATAAAATCCAAGCCAGGCAAATGGTGGCCATTAGCTAGGTGGGAAATAATTATGTTTATTGTCAACGGTTCCAAGTTTCTATTTAGACATAACCAGATATTTTCAATAATATTCAAATCTGGAGACTGTGCAGGCCATTCTTTTGTGTGGATTTCATTTTCTTTCATGAAGGATTTTGTCTCGTGCTCATTGAACAGGGGCATTGTATTCATAAATACATATTCTTTATTCCCAAAGTGTTGTGCTGTAACATGCTGTAAATTATTGTCAATGCTTTCTATGTATTTATTGGCATTTAAGTCACCGTCTACAGAGTCAACTACCCCCACATATTTATAACAGATGCCATCACAATTATTCTTCTCTTTGCAAACAGACATGCAAAATGGGGGCGTTTGACTTGAACTTCTGATTCTTTTCTCCAGATGTAGACATGATTGTCTGTACCCAAAATATTTGAGACTCATCAGAAAATATAAATTCCTTTCCAGTGATGTCTAAGTTACTTAGTAGTTATGAGCCTCCTGCAGATATAATTTTTGTATAGATAAGACTGACAGTGTTGGAAATATCCCCATTCAGTTTATCCATGATGTCAACTGGGGAACTCATATTTGTGCAAATTCTTTACCTAAAACCCATAATCCTTGTAAAAGCATTGGTTTTCTTGTCTAACATATCAGCGGCTTTAACTTTTACAACAAGAGTTTAAATCAGAGTGGTCACATCCTAAATATAGCTGAAATATATTGCTATACGTAAAAAACAATAATCGGTCAATCAATAAAATTAGAGTGGACATTGGTGGGCTGCAACATGTGAAAAAGCAAAATCCAGCTTTGCCAGGCCAAAAACAAGTAAATTATCAAAAGCTTAAATAATTGTCATAGTAGTCCTAATTTTTTAAATTTCTTTTATGCAAATATTCTCCAGATTTGCAGGTAATGACCTCATCAGAACATTGAAATTTGCAACTATATTTTATATTTAAATTATTTTCTTAAAGTGGCATTGGACACAGTATTTAAAAAAACAAAAAATAAAAATTTTGGAAACCAACCCAGATTCAATCATTGTACACTACCTCAAAATATTCACAAATGGGTCATTAGCATCTGAACAGTCAGTATGTACTAGTATGTGTACATTATTGTTATCTATATTTTAAACAGGGTCACAAAATAATCTTTTGTTTGTTAACAAGAAAATAATAAAAACTAAGAAAAAATGTGAAAGTCTCAATTATTTTGATGCTATGAGGAGGTAAATGAAAACCTCATGATTCAGTTAAATACCAAAGACATCACAATACATCAACAAAAACTAACAAAAAAAGACAGATATGATGGCATAAAACAGTCGCATGCGACAGGGTTGAACAGTTAAAGTTATCCCAAACCCTAACATTATTTGGTAAATTGAAATCAACATGTACATTATGTTTAAAGTAACAAATTTAAGAAATAAAAAAATACATGTACATTATATTAAAATTATTTTACAGTATGGTACTAATATTATTTTGTTTTGTTTGTTTGAATGTTGTTTAATGGCACTTTGGGCAATTTTTCAGCTATATCATGGTGTCCAGGCTTTTTTGGTGGAGGAAGCCGGAGTACCCAGAGAAACCCCCGACCTTCTGTAGGAAAACTGGCAATCCTTGTCAGTTAAGATTGGAGTCGAACGCACCCTGCCCGCAGTGAGGCTCGAACCCACAGTCTCATTGTTGACAGATCACATGATCAATAGTAGACAAACTACCTTTACCACTCGGCCACCCAGGCCCCGGTACTAATATTATCAGTGAAGATATATTAAATGTGTATTGTAACATAACTTTTGTTTTTTGACAGAAAGACATTTGTGACATTTTGTTTGGTTTACCCACAGATGTTTCAAATCAAGGAGGTTCGAGTCAAGCACTAGAATGGTTAGAAAAAATGGAAAAACAAATAAAATCAGGTATACATATACAATTAATCTGTAGTTGATATAATTTGTTTATGGTTTTTGTACATATCGATTATCAAACCATTATACATTATTTTTATGTATTATGTAGGCCTTGCAAACAGCTGGGTTCATTATATGCAAATAAAATTAGGGGTTATTAAATCTTATCCCATATTGATATGTTTGTTACTTAATACTTGTAGGTTGGCTGGTGATTAAATATTTCTGGTTTAAATAGTTTTTATTCCACATTCAGAAATAATTTGTCAACTATATCCTGATATCAAGATTTTATTGGGGTAGAAAAAAGGAGAATCTGATGAAAATCCCCAACATTTGGCAGGAAAACTGGCAATCATTGTCAGTTAAATTGGAGTGGAGCAAACCCTACCAGAAGTCAGACTTGAACTCACAACATTGAATATGTTGACATGCGGGTGATCAACATTTAGTAATTAACTACCTTAACCACTTGACCATCAAGCCACTTGGATGACATTTGTATTGTCTGTAAATGCAGCTTTATACAAACATTAGAAATTGTACATGTAATATGTGATTTGTTATACTAACTTAGAATTATAAGCAGGTAAACAATAGTGTTAAATTATGTATAAAAACTGTTTAAGGTGCAGTTCTTTACAGTTGAAATTGATGCATTTATTTTTAGATGATCCCTTATCTTCCAAGGGAGATAATAATGTAGAAATGTTAATACCAAATTTGCTGAGGTTGGTTAGGGAATGTATGTCAACACACAGATGGTCACAACTAGTACCAATTATTCAACAACTGTCCAAAGATGACCCTAATGTATTCTGGAAGGTAGGTGTATAACTAGCTGTCATTATTACATTTAAACATATATATGTGAAATCCATAAAATCTATGATTCTACTATGTTTCTGCATAGATAAAATCATACACAGTGCTGTTAAGCCATCTTTATAGTAAGTAGCTTTATAGTCAGTAGACACAGAAAATCAACTGCAAACTTGCTCAGGAAACTAAATGGGCACCATTCACTAAATAACTGTATAAACACCCAAGCAAGACTATCTAATATTTATTTATTACAATATACATTAAAAAAACCAGTCCTAAAAGAGAAAAACCTCACAATAAAATAAATCACTCAAAAACAGGAAAGTCATTACATATTTCATTATGTTAAGTAAGTACAATATGTCTTAGGTCTAAAACTAACTAAATAAAGTGCATCCTAGTTATATAAATAAATATCAAAATATATACAAGTTTACACAATTAAGAATATATGATTTTCTCTTTGTTTTTTTTGGCCTCCTTCCCCAATAAAAACTGGATGCCATGATAAAGCTGAAAATTACTGAAAGTGGCATTAAACAGCATTCAAATAAACAAACAAACTGTCTATTTTCAGACTAGCATGGAGGCTATGTATACATCTGAATCTTCTTTGCAGCTGGTACAGCAGTTAGTCAAGTAAGTAATCTTAGTTAAAACCATTTCTTTCACTATCCTGTTTACAAGATTTATTAGACAGAGATCCAGTCAGAATGATTACCAGCTTTCCTTTGTAACAGTTCACTTCAATTTATATTTTTGTCCTCTGCTCAGAGTTGACACAAAGGGATCATGGTCTTGCATTGTCATCATATGGGTCATCATCCCATTTATATTTTGTATTATTCTGACAACCCCCACTAAAGTACCCAAAAGGATGAATTAAATCCTTGAAACAAAATTCATAAGACTTCTTATAAAATGATAATTTGTGTGATGTTTTCAGGTTCCAGGGTAATTTTGTCATGGTTGGTTTGCTGTAGTACAGCACCTGTACATATATTTAACAAATTTTATTTCAGAGAATTGAAGATGGTTCAACATCTGAATTGTCAAGAAATTTTGATGGAGTATCTAATGTTTTTACTGCATCAAGGGAAATTGGAAGATGCCAAACAAATTTCTCAGGTACATTATTGATTAAAGAATAGATACATATACATATTGTATTAAAATACTGGTAGTCTATTTTAAATAGCTGTAAATTGCTGTGGAGTTGCTTACAGAATATATATACTCAGTAATGTTACAGTTCGTTATTAAAGATATCCATCAGATCAGATAATGTGTTCAAAATAAGCTTAAATATTTAGAATCTTTCATTATTTTGTACTGCTAATTACTGATATTCAAATGTACATGAGTGCTGGGAACCATTTTCAAAAAGTACCTGTGGTTAAACACCTTTAACACAAACAAACAAAACAAAGATACAAACGATCAATGATATCATCATTTGATGTTAGTGTTATGATCATTAAACATGAGAAATTTATATAATGTTACAAAAATCCAGCAAGTCTTCTGATATTACAATACATGTAGTAACAAACTTCCCTTTATTCGCAGAATGTTCGTAAACGTAAATGCAGACCTACTGACAGAGACAATCAAATAGATATTCTTTATAAAGCATATCAAAGCTTAGTTTGGTACGTTGAGTGGGCTGCCTCAAAGATCAAATGTCAAGCTATGGATACAGACAGTAAGTTACAGCAATTTAGTTAAGAAATAGATTCATATGTGTTAGATCAATTTGCTTATAAATATCTGTATATCACAGAATCAAATGTCTGACATGTCAGCCACTCTTCACATGAAGCTGACAACTCCAGCTCTATTTTGTATCATACTATACATGTATACTTAGGAGAGAAGCAGCAATTAGCAAGTTTCAGCTACAATCAGGACAAGAACAAGATAACAAACAATTAATTTGTATGTATCTAATAGGCAATGGGACATGTCACACAGTGGGAAATTTTGTGTGCCAATGAGAAACGATGGATTGTGTTAGAAAATTTAAACTTTCATCCAGTCTTACTGAAAGTCTTAGACAAAATACACTCTTAATGGTCACACATGTTTTATGGGCAATGTAGAACTTCAGTTCAGTATAGCTTTGTGTCCATTTTTTAACAATCTTTTGTTTTTAAAATCATGATGCTGCACATGTGTCTATAGCAGTATTACAAGTAATTGTTTATTTCTTTCTTTGTTTGGGATTTCATGCCAATTTTTCAGCTATTTCATGACATCCAGTTTTATTGGAGGAGGAAGCTATAGTGCCTGGTGAAAAACACTTGACTTTGGCAGGAAAACTGGCAGTCTTTGTCATAGAATATTAATAAAACCCCACAAATAAATTTAATTAATACTCTATTATCATGTAAATGCTAAAATTTAGAAAGAGGTTTTGTAGTAGATGTCATATTTACAGTATGAATCATTTACTGTAGCTGATTTAAAGCGAAGGGGCGTGTATCGAGTCCTAAATTAATGTACACTTAACTTCAAAGAAAGCTAAGACAAACCATTACATAAGTATATATATTGTTGCCACTAAACATTATAAGTATACATAGAGTTATCTATATGGAAATACTACATGTAGAATGCCTTAAAGAGATGAATACCAGATTGTGATTCAGCAGTGAGGCTCTATTTAATGTTTAGCTCAAATTCAAATACACGTATGAATGTTGGCTGTTATTTCAGATGAAATCATATCCTGCTATGAAGAAATAATGGTTATGTTTTCTCAAAAAGCTTTAATTGGTTTCCAGGACTTGACAAATGAACCAGGAGTTTGGGACATCTTCATTACCAAACATGTTGAGGTGATATTGAAGACATGTTTTTATTGGTTTTACTTTTATGGAATCTTGATTTTTCTTATTGCTTATTGTATTATACTGAATTTCTTATCATAAGCTCTCTGATCAGAGTTTTTCAAACTGTCACCATTTACAATGTATTGTAAGTAACAAAAATATTCCTGTTATAAGTTTTGCTTAATTGTAGGCTAAAGAATAAATAAATGAAGTGCTAGTTTATAATATACTGGCCTCAAAATTGTTATTATTGTGAATGACATGCACATATGTTTTCAAAACTACGTGTACTTAATGTTAATTTAATGTAGATAATCAATATATTATTTAAATTTTAAACCTACTATGGTAATATTTCTTTCTCAGATTTTAGAATATTACAACCGCCAGGAAGAGGCTAGAGACATACTCAGACGTTACAGAGATAAAAACATGGAGAACCTAAATGCCCATAAATACCTCTATCAATTCTCAGTTAGACATGGCGTTCATAAAGAGGAGGAACTAGAGTTGTTAATGGTAACTTAAACTATACTCAGTAAAAATACTTTTATATGGAGGAGGAAATAATTCAAGAAAATGTTTTAAAAAGTTCCAAAATCTTATCTAATATCAGGAAAATGTCTCAATTTAATCAACTGCACAGGAACAATATATTATATATCTAGAGAGTGTAGTAACTTAAACACTCTATATGGTGAAGAGTGTTACATGGTGGGTTTGAGTTTGAAAACTCAAAATGACCCCAAAATTATCTAACAAATTGGAAAAAAAATAATTGTTGATTCAATTGTTGTTAGTTACTAATGCATAACCAGCAGTAAATCATGTAGAATTCATGTGTGGAAATTTTAAACTTGAATTTATCATTGGTTGTGCAAATAAATAGAAACAGATTATTATAACAACTTTAATTTTCAAAAAATACAATATGCAGTCCTAGTTAAAATCACTGCAACAATTACACCTCTTATGGGTTTTATGGGTTTTGTCCTGGTTTATTTCGTTATAATGCACTGTTTTTATTTCATTTAGTCAAAAGATTAAATGTTTTCTCTAAATTTAAAAGGTACATGTGACATGTAAATAAACAACTATTACACAATGGTCAGCAGTAAGTAATCCAGGTTCAAAGATTTATGAATGCATATTTACATCTGACAAAGAATTAGAACCTGAATAAAACTGAAAAGGTCACAAGTTAAAAAAAAACAAAATTGGTGCACACCTAAAATATTTTAAAAAATTGAATATAATTAAATTAAATCTTTCACTTGCTCCCCCCTTTTTTGCAATTGTCACTGTGTTGTACATTGTACACAGCGACCATAGCAAAAAGGGGGGAGCAAGTGAAAGATTTATTTTTAATTAGATTGAAAATATACAATTCAGGCTGAAATAGACATGCCAGTAGATAGACCAAGAGGTTTAAGGTTAAAATAACTGTTTTTGGCATACTGAGGATTATAGTTTTTATCCTAATGATTTTATGCTATTTTTGTCTAAATAATGCACAATTTTTATTACACTTAAAGTTTCCAAAAGGCATGTGTGATGTACATAAAATACACAACTTATAAACCATGTGAGCTCCAGAAAGTAATTCAGGGTCAAAAATGCATTTACATATTTTAATCTAGCTTTAATTAGTATTGATTGAAAATTCAATGTGGCTGCCAGGGCTATTGATCTGTTTTGATTGTATAAAATTTAAAAGAATATTTCTATGATTTCTATTCAAGTGGAAATTTGAATTGTGATAAAGTGAATAGTAGAAATGTACCTGAATTGATCTGCTACAAATTTTGAGTTTTTGGTGCATATCCTAAATCAAGGATGGCCACAACCTTGGAATATAGCTTTTAATTGAACAGCATGGAAAATACTTCCAAGAAATCACCTTCTACACAAATGAAATAATGCAGAAAAAATCCCAGAGTAGTTCTCAATGATTTATGTGTTTCTGGTGATAATTGGAAACTTTAGGACCATATAGGAAAATGGTACACATTTGTCTTAAATACCACCTATGTATTTAAAAACAAAAAAGTGTATATTTCTCTTGATAAGTTATGCAAGCATTACAGGCTCTCTATGTATAGAATAGTGATTGAATTTACATCATCAGAATTTTAACATTTTTGTTTGTAAAACAATTGATAAAATGCCATTGACTTTATAGTGGTACCAGTTTTACTTCTTGCATGGCAGACTTCTCTTTTGTGCAGACTGCACTTTTTTGATGAGTTTTTGATGTTAATTGGAGTTTTACTATGGCTGTATTTAGGTGTCAAGACACTAAAGGGGACCAATCAAATTTAGAACATATAAGAAAATAGTACTTAAAAACAAAATAGTCATGTTTATCTTAGTGTATGTTAAAAACTACTAACTGGATTTTAATGAATGAAAGTTTTTCTGAAAGGTGAATATATTGGAAAAATTTTGAGTCCTAACTTGCTCTGTTCTAATGGTGTTTAGTATGTCACATTCACGACTACATGACCTATAAACCAAGATTTTCTGAAAAGAAAGTGCTATTTTTAGAATGGGGTTTACCCCAAAAGCTGGTTTTCTCTTGGAAGGTTTTAAAGAGGTCATGAAATTTTGAGAGAACATAGGCCTGTCACGTACGATTCTGGATATATATGATGTCGGTCAAGTTAAACATAAGGTAAAAGAGCTGCGCTAATTGAAAAATTAACAAATTTACCGGGGTAGTAGAAAATCTTAAAGAATTGGATTAGTGTTTTCTCCCCTGTATTTGCTTTGATTATACAAGTAAACATGAAGGCTATATAGGGCCGTTGTTTCAATTAACCAGACAGTTATTATTTACTTTCCAGTTGTGAAATTGATTGTCATTCACAAAATTTAAAATGATTATGTAATAGATTTTAAGATACAACAACCAACTAGGTCCTTGGTGGCTGACCAACATACATTTCTGAAAAAGGTCCTTAACCACTATTTTTTAGATAATGATTACATGTTTGACTGGGGGCCTTGGTGGACGAGTGGTTAAGGTAGTTCGTCTACTATTGATCACCTGGTATGTCAACACTGAGGGTGTGGGTTCGAGTCTCACTGCGGGCAGGGTGTACTCGACTGCAATCTTAATTGACAGGGATTGCTAGTTTTCTCCTGGTACTCCGGCTTCTTCCCCCACTAAAAAATGGTCCCCATGATGAAGCTGAAAAATTGCTGAAAGTGGCATTAAACATCATTTAAACAAATATATTTGAAAGAGACCTGATTGTTTTTAATCAGTAATGGTAAACTGTTGTATTCATTTGACAAATACTTGTGACTTGTGAAATCAGGCTCCCTTTTAATCAGTAATGGTAAACTGTTGTATTCATTTGACAAATACTTGTGACTTGTGAAATCAGGCTCCCATAATAGTTTTTTGTAGTAAAAAATCTAAAGTTCTACTGAAAAATAAAAATAAAATTCAACATATAGTTAGGAGACTAGCTTATTAACAACAATACTAAACAGTTTTAAGCTTTTAATTAATTGGACAAGATAAGCTTATTTACAACACTACAGAAACTGTTCTAAGCATTAAATTAATTGGATAAAAGAACCAATTGAAAAATACAATTTTTTTTAATAATGACCATCATTATAAATGACAAAAAATAGTGAAAAAAGTGCAAAATACTCAGTATTTTTTTAAACTTTGTTTTTTTGGATTATGAAAAATCTTGAATTTTATTATTAGAGATAATAATACACATTTGTGGAATAAGACACAACATGTTGAGAGTCAGATTTATTAATTCAAAAGGTATCCTGAAAAATTTGAGTATCGATGTCCATGAATAGCATTTGCTTCTTTTGAATTATTTTGGAGATAGATGTGGTCACCTTTCTTTAGCTTTAGCACAATGCTCTGTGAATTAATTTGATTTCCTTTTCCTGCATACCCACGGGACATCATGACATAATTTTTAGTCCATTGGAAGTGTAAATCATTTCCTCCTGCGCACATAATCATACAGGAAAATACATAAACACCATCCTTTGGTGCTGTAAACACCCCTGTTGATGGATTGTAGTGATTACCAACATTTGTTTCAACATCCTCAAACTTTATGATAGCACTGTTGGAAAGTGGTGTTGGGTGATCTTTAACATATGCAAGGAAAGCTACTGGTGTATTCATATCTGCCACTGAAAGTGTACACTGTAAAACTACACTCATGATTACAAATTTGAAAATTGTATTTAAATAGAAATTGTATGTCTTGACAATTTTTAACATGAAACAGGGATGTAACAGCCGTACGTATAAATGCAGGTGCATACACATGGGGGTCATCCAGAATGCAGGATTTGGTATTATTTATGTCATTAGACTCCTGCTGAGGTGGGGAGGGTTGCTTTGGCCACCCCTTAAAAGTCAATCGTAATAATTTTGTTTACACTTTGTTTACACTTTATTTAGGCTAGCTACTCCCCTGTGAAACTAAAATATTTACTTTGATTAAACCATAGTTTGACATATATTAAGTATATTCTAAGTTTGAGTTGTTGTATTATAAGAAAAATGTCAATACAACTTATACAGATATATAATGAATTGGTTTTAATATAACTGCTACCTTGTGAATGCGAGTCTTTCTTGTACATCCTCATCAACATCTGGAGAAGGTCCTCTGTAACACAGACTAATTTGCCTGCAAATAAGCAATTTTAATTAATTTAACTAGTTTGACACATAAGTAAGGCTTTACATTATAGATTGAGACTTGTAATGTACATATTTCTTATGTACCAGTACTGCTTGTGCACTGACAAAAAAAAGGTATAAATGTTAGGAATTGAATCTGGTGTGAATTTACATAGGTGCAGAACCCAACCACCCCCTCCCCTTTAGGACACAGTGAAAATGAATGCCCATATTGTGTATGTTTTAATTATTGTAAGAACTAGTCAATTAAAGCCTTTAACTGTACTGCATAATCATTGATGTAACAACATTAACAGGCAGATGGGGACAGTCTTCTAGTTCGGGGCAGTTAGATATAATAACTTGACATGGACCATTGTAGGTTACTTGTTTGTATAGTAAAACGTTTGTGAATGATAAGGGCTACTTTTGTAGATTAAAGAAAAGAGCAGGTGCATTAAAGCCGCCACAAAAAACATACTTTTTCTGAGGCAGTCAGAATTTTGTCTTCTTTAACCCATCAAATTTTCCATTTTGATGTATAATTTGACAGTTTGTTCTCATCAAATAAACATGTGTTCAGTAAAGCCAAATATTGAAAGGGGAGCACATAAGGACCATTTCATCTAAGTTCATTATAAATTGGGTCTATAATTTAATGAATACCTAAATTCATATTTAGGAGGACCAACATAACTTGGTATATGTATTCAGATTAAAATGTAACTTGATCTATGTTTAATCTCCAGCAATATAATGAAGTCTAAAGAGAATTGGTTCTGGAAAACAAAGGTTAATAGACAGAAATAATTTGGAATAGACAAACAAGGGTAATATTAACCTTGTAATAATATTATAAAAAATATTTGTTGCATGGCATAAAAACTAATGGCTTGAAACAGCTTGACAGAAGTTTCATTCATGGTAACAGAAATCAAGGACCCAAAAATTTGAGAACTAGCACATTATCTATCAGGCCTATTTTTAATTCAGACTATCAGTTGTCATTCATGCAGTAAGGTCCTGTCTCATATAGCATTGGTTGTCTTCTTTTTTCTGTTAATATTTGTAATTTACATTATAATTGCAGATGTTGTATGGGACATCACATGACCGTTACAGCATAATATAATGCAAACTTCTAACTTTTATTTTGAAAGAAATTTTTTTAATTTCCCGCAGTGCTTATTAATACATTGTTCTGTAATAATGGCCATCTTCAACTTAAGATAGGTTTGTTTGTTTGAAAATTGTTTAATGCCACTTTCAGCAATTTTTCAGTTATATCATGGCGTCCAGTTTTTATTGAGGAGGAAGTCAGAGTACCTGGAGGAAACCCCCACCTTCAATAGGAAAACTGTCAATACTTGTCAATTAAGATTGGAGTCAAGTACCCACTGCCTGCAGTGCTTAAGATATGAGCTTGGTATATGACCAATACAGAATAAATTAAGTAAATTATCACTGATAAATGCTTTCTGATAAGTTGCATGTAATAGTGTTAAGTATATTCCTCTGTGACAACCATCTTGGAATTCTGATCAGGACAAAGATTGCTGACTTTATGGAGAAAAACCATATATTGCAGCAATGTTGTCCACTCATATAAAGTGCCTGATAGTTTTTTAGTTTTTGGCAACATGGGTTTTTTTGTTTACTGGGAAGGTGAAAGTCCTAACTAATGATTAAAATTAGTATACATGTATAACACATCTTTATCAACATTTTTCATTGGATAATTTGACTTGACTATTTTTTAACAGTATTGGCTTGATCTTAGCAACGGGAGACTATCGTATAACTAACAATGGGTACTATACCAGTTCTCTTAAGGTTTCCTGCCAGTACTATACTATAGGTTCATTCACGTGCTTGATGTTCAGCAAGAATTATCCCGTTTTATATTTTGTCACTTAACATTGTTTATGGTTTTTAACATAAAACAACAAATACACCAGCTATTAATTTTATGTTACAATTAATGATCATCAGTAAATGATATAAAATCTTCTTCACACACTGTAAAAGTCATTAAATTAAAAAGAACATACAAGTTAATTTTAGACTTGTCAGAAAATAATCTACAATTATAACTGTTTCTGTTAATTTTCTTAACTATTGTTATAATTATAATGCTGAATTTTAATTCAGTCTTTTCAGTGGTGGCTACGGTATGATTCTGTTCTATCAAAATCTGGATTTTCACAAACGCATAACATTTTCCATAGTTCAATAAAGGTGACTGGTATATTCTTTTTACTATACCTTCAATATTGTGTTATTTACTAAAAATATTATAGACTTTTCCAACGGGGACTGTTTTCCTGTAGTGTTGTCTGGAGAGATATAGTGCCCTAACCTGCGGCTTGTGCACTATACCCACCAGACAACAAAATAGGAAAACAATTACCTCTTGAGAAGTCCATAATAGGTAAATAGATCTTTTTCTCTATTAACTTATATTGTTAAAAATGACTGCTACCTTGTGAAGTCGAGTCTTTTCTGTCCGTTTTCATCAACATCTGGAATAGTTCCTCTGTAATACAAACTGACTTTCCTAGAAGCAATACTGTGTATGTAATTGCATTTCATTAAAATATATTTTACATTAAAAATAATAAAAAGTCACCAATATATTACAAAATAAAGTGGTGTATTTATGTTCAATACATTTGTTAACTGTAAAGTTTGTGTGTTGATAAAAAGACAAAACAACATTTTAAATTTCATACCAAAGATAGTAATTGGTATTTCATTTGGTTTCATATTTCAAAACAAGCTCAAAATTAATCTGTAATGTTGTGGATAGAAGAAGTATAAGTTAAATATTTATACTGTTTCTGCATACACAAATTTCGCTTATTTTGATAAAAATTATTAAAAGGTCCCTTATTTGAAATTGTACAGGATTGCTCACCATTCAACCAAAATGGCTACCATTATTAAAAATAGAAAATTGTCAGATTCTGCCTTATTTTATTGCAAATCCTGCTCAAATTTATAGTTTCATAGAGAGGAATTTAACTAATATTCCTGGTTTTTGTTAAAAATTGGTAGTTTTGCTGATTTGTCAAAATATTGAAATGCCTTATGAAGACAAGATGCATTATTCTGTCTGCAGTAATAAGACATAATCATTTTATCAATATCAACAATGCCCAGAAATTTCAGGAACATTTTTTTCTTGAGTTAGAATCTGAAACTGAAATCCCCCCCTCCTTTACCGTGAGCTATTGTCATCACTGTGTGTCCGGCATTGTCGTCATCTTTAAACTTTTTACATTTTAGCTTCTTCTCTGAAGCCACTTGCCCAGCTGAAACCAAACTAAATCAGAATGTTCATTGGATACACTTTTACCAAGTTTGTTTTTATTGTGATTTGAAAACTAATATGGCCACTATAGAGGGACTAAGTTTAACACAGGACCCTAAACGAAAAAAGTTTTAAAAAGTCATCTCCACTGAAACAGGTTAATCAATGGAAACAAAACATACTATTAAATATTGTTTGGATCGTCCTCTATAAAGTTGATGTTTTTTATGCCAATCAGAAATTCAAAATGGCTACAACTGCATGACTTCTTTTAACTTGCATAGTATAAGAAAAAGTTTTAAAAGGCTTCTTCTCTAAAACCCGGTTCAACAATAGAAACAGAACTTATAACAAGTATTTATTGAATAGTCCTCTATAAAGTTTATGTTTTTGATGCCAATTGGAAATTCAAAATGGCCACTAAAGCAGGACTTAGATTAACGTAGGACCCTATAGGAACAATTTTAAGAGTCTTTTTTTTTTAACGGTCAACCAATCAAAATAAAACTTAGTGATTATATTGCTTGGATGGTCCTATATAAAGTTTATGTTTTTTTATGCAAATAAAAAAAAAATTCCGTCCGACCAAGGGCATTAAGTTGTCGGTGTAGGACGTAAAAAACTCCCCAAGTCAAGTATGCAAATCAAAAATTCAAATGGACACCGCCCCTAGACTAGTTTACCATAGGGCTCTAAGAGAAAAAGTTTTAAAAGGCGTCTTTTCTGAAACCATTTAACCATTTGAAACAAAACCTATCACTAGTATTTATTGAATGGTCATCTATAAGATATATGTTTTTCATGCCAATTGGAAATTTAAAATGGCTGCCACCACAGGACAGTTTAACAAAGGACCTACATGAAAATTTTTTTAAAGGCTTCTCCTCTGAAACCAGTTAACCAATCAAAACAATAGTTATGGTCCTCTTTTTTTTTATTACAGTAAGAAAGTAAAAATGGCCATCTTTACCATTTCAGATTTAGTTAAACAGAGGACTATTTTCAAATGCCATCTTTTCTGATACTGCAAAGCTTATTCAAGCCATAATGTATGTGAATGTTTAATGGATGGTTCTCCTAAAAGTTTATGTTTGCTTATTTGAGCAATAATACATATTGAGTGTAATTGTAAGAATTTATTTTACATAAAAACCTACAGGATAATGTTGAAATATCTTCCTATTTAAGGAAGGAATTAAGTGCCAACCAATTAATGGAAGCTCACCTTTGCAGTACAGTTTGATAAGCTTATTCAATATTCACAAATGTGTACAGGACGTAAATGTTGTTGACTTACTAGTAATTTAACATTTTACAAATGTTATTTATAGACATACCTTGACCTGTATCTCTGTCTATGACAGCTTCACCAAGGTTTACAGAAAGAACGGTAAATAGCAAGGCAAGTTCAAACTTCATCTTCTGTCCAATGCTGACTGCGTCATACTCGATACTATCACTAGTTCATGATGGATGTATCAAGTATGTTGCATGTGTGGGCTGTTTTTTTAATACTTTTTATTACCTTTTGTCATGCAATCTAATTGATTTTACTGCGAAGATTATTATTTACATGTTTATTACAATCTTCATTTTTAAATCCTTATATCACTGACATATTTCATTTAATTGAAATTGTAATTCACTATAAAATTGTTAAAATGAAAAATTTACATTAATAAAAATCTATAAATAAAAGGCTCACCTGATTTATAAAGAGACAATGAAAAGGGCATTTCCCTAATCTTAAACAATTTTCAGTACCAGTGGCCAACTGACATTGCAACTATGGCTAAAAGTAGAATATTTTGGTAAATCCAATTGTGCAATACAGAAACACTTTTCTTATAATGTCCCCTCACAAGAGGCCACATCCTCACCAAAGGCCTCTTCACACTACATATATTATAGTGGTCCTTAACTGATACATGTATATTCCTCTTAAGAGAACCAACTCTTTCAGAAATCTATTTTTAAACTAGAAGGGACAGTCTCATAAAAGATAAACTACATGTACATGTATTTTTGGAAACTATTAGTCAGTGAAATATGAAATGGGGAAAAATACTTTGAATGTCTTCTTATCATTTCTTCCAACCAAGTTTGTTAGATTATTTTTTTCAGAGTTAATGTCATTAAATGACTATTTTGAAGTTTTTCATTTGGCTGTTATCTTGAAAACTGTAATAGAGAAACTGTTAAAAAAAGACCAGCAAGACAAAACCTCAAAATAAGTTGTTGAACAAGAAGTGTGCATAGACTCTTTGTAGGTGCTACTGTTTTAATGAATTTTTTCCCAATTAATTGTGTGGCTATTATTTTGAAAACTGTAAGAGATAAATAGAAACTGTAAACAGTAAAAATTCATCAGCAAGACAAGATTTTAAAATAACATTACCCATTTACAAATTAAATATTCGAAATTTGAAATAGTCAACCACCTCTTTAAAGGAGTTATTGCACCTTTGTGACTATTTTTTGGATTGTTTGGTGTTTTTGGCTATTATCATTAAAATTGTAATACATAAGAGAAACTATCAAATGAAAACATGATCACCAAGATAAGCTCTACATATAAGTCATATGTTTTATGTGTCAGTCGATTCTTCCAGCTAATCGATTATGGGCTTCTGGTCTCTGGTTATTTAATACTAGGTGTTTCTAGTCCTGCAATTTGCAAGTATTTCTGTAGACCAAAAATTAATTCAAACCCAAGCCTTTACATATATGTTACACTGTTACTCCGTGATATATTTGTAAAACATTAAACTACCATGAAGTGGATTCAGTAATTCCAGTGATTGCCTTATATAAACTGATAATTTTTATCATTTGAATATTTCATCACTTATGGTTGTGCATTTCAGTTTAAAGTTTAAATTTCTATTTTATTATACCCCATGCAACGAAGTTCCTGGGGTATAATGTTTTTGACTCGTCAGTCAGTCCGTAACTGTGTCATGCTGTTCTCGCTTGGAAGCGCTCTCATTTTCGAATGGATTTTAACAAAACTTTGTGAAATTGTTACTTATAGTAGGTGCTTGGATGGTAGTGATTTTCAGGGAAATTCGTCAAGGGGGACCATATTTTTGGGAGGGGGACTTGGTCAACTTTCATGAACATGTATATTCAATGTTGTTGCCTGCATAGCAATTTCATTTCTTCATGGATTTTCATGAAACTTCAATATACCAATTTAAATACCAAATACCACCTTGATGTGATGGGAATGTATTGGGTATTGTGAGCTTACTCACTAAGGTTCTATATTTTTGATTGTATAAAAACCATAAAATATTAATTTTTTTTTTTTTTTCATATTTAACAATTACCATAACTGGTTTTTTTTAATGTATTTTCAGAACATTGCAGATGCAAGTCCATCAGATTCTTTGGTTTTACAGCTGTGTGATAAGTTAATTCGAGGTCAGTGTGTCTATGAATATTTTGCAGCCATTAGTTTATATAATTTCTTGATGTAATGGGGTCCTCAATGGCCGAGTGGTTAAGGTAGTTAGTCATCTACTATTGATCATGTGCCTGTCAATAGGTTGCAGGTTGGAGTCTCACTGTAAAATTGCTGAAAGTGATGTGAAACAAACAGACAATAATCTGACTGTTATCTCTTTCTCTTTTTATTACCTATGATTCCTACAGTATTTAAAAGTAAAAAATGAATTTCTCTCAGATGGATACCAAGTCATTTAAGTCTGCTATGATTTGTATGGGAAGCACTGATTGGTTGGGAGCTACTTCACTCGAGCAGTCACAGTTAACATTTTATCCTTCAGTCATTACATTCCCCATAAAATAAATGTATATGTATTTAATTTTCCTTTATTTATCAAATATACGAATGGCTTCTCTGGATACTTAAATCAGGCTATATGAGAACTAAATCCATTCATTGCTGTTCATTTTGTGTGACTTTACTGCAGTCAATGTCCTTAGAATGTGTTTTCTTTCTGTTGATTTCAGTAGAAATGAACAAATTTTAGCACTACAATTACTTTGAAGGATAAAAACAATACATGTACATTGTCAGGTCTCTTTTTGTGAAAAGAGCTGGTCAAGCATTTTGTCCTGTTTCTAAAATACTACAAATAAATTTCATATAATGCATTCATATAATAAAAACTTCTGATAATTATTAATAACTATGTATGATATGAATATTAAATTTTTATAGATGACAAATTACCACTGGCATTGAATTATTTATTTACCTTACTGGATTACTGCTGTTGGCAGTATGAATTGCAACCATGGAAACTGCTGTTGGATTTAATTAAGAGAAATAAAAAAAGGTAGATTTTAATTTAGCAGAGAAAGTAAAATAGATTAAAATTCCTTTACCATTCTTAACTTAAGAAAAATTATTAGCTTAGTGAAACAAAAAACTGTGGTTTACATTTTGAACCATCCTCTGTTAAAACAGACTTATGGTTTAAGGCAAAAACAGGATATTTCTCGTTGAAATCAACGAGACCATACCATATTTGAGAATAGTATAGCCTGAATGCACGGTGCACAATAAAGTTGTTTACCCTAAGGGCTTAACACAAGGGAAGACAACCTATCAAGGATAAACAATTTGATGTTCAACTTGAATGGAGGCAATTGTTTTAGTATACGGAAAGTAAAAATACATATTTTAATAAAAGACAGTCTGTCTGTCCATCCGTCCGCCTGTCTGTCCATCCGTCCCAAACTAATCATGTCTGGGGTGTAACTTTTTTATCTTTTTAGATAGGCTTTTGACATTTGGAATGTGGGTAGATAATATCAATGCAATGTGTCGCATACCGTGGTTGATCACATTTGACCTTAAGGTCACATTATTGCTTTCTGAATGACAAATTCACGTCTGGGCTGTAACTTTTTTATCTTTTGAGGTAGGCTTTTGATATTTGGAATGTGGGTAGATAATATCAAGGCGATTTTTCGCATATTGTGGTCCTTGATCTTTGACCTTAAACTTTGACCCTAAAGTCACATTATTGCTTTCTGAATGATAAATTCATGTCCGTGCTGTAATTTTTTTATCTTTTGAGGTAGGCTTTTAAAATTTTGAATGTGGGTAAATAATATCAAGCCGATGTGTCGCATACCATGGTTGATGACATTTCACCTTGACCTCAAGGTAGGCAAGGCCCACAGAGATGGGTACCATCTCACTGATATCTAGTTTTTCTCTAAAATGGCTATCAGATGATAACTTAATCTCTGGTTTGAAAATCTGAATCTTTTCAGGACAGATTTCCAGTAAGACATGAGACAATAATATGTCCCACCATAACTGAAAGTGTCTGCATTCATAGAAAATTTTTGAAAAACAACCAAATTGTCTTTAAAAAGTATATAATTATGTAAGGTATAACAAGAGTTTTTGTCATCTTATAAAAAGATAAGACAAAATGCATGCTAGATATTTACTATAAAACAATGAATTGTCAACTAGCATGGGTTGTTTTTGCCAAGGACTTTAGCTTGAGGTAAGAAAACCTACACAAGTTGACATTTCTGGATGCCCACTGATTAAGGAGTCCAGAAGTGTTGTATTAAACCAAGCAAAATCAAAAATTAAAAATAATATAGACCAAATTTTAATGTCTGTTTTAAATTCTGATGCTGGTCATAAAAATGCAGACAGTGTTTGGTTATGGTTGTTACCCACTACATGCAAAGTTTTGGGGTTGTCTAATAAGATATCTATAAACATCACATGATATGATATAATTCTGAGGCAATCAATAAGTGCTTTTTAAGTGAGGGTTAATAATAATACTTGAAAATGGCCAACAATACTTCTGATGAAATGAATAAGTTTGGGACAAATTATTAATGTAAATATAACACTGTTTTCAGTACATGTAAAACAAAACAATTAAGTTTCTTATTTTATATCTTGGTTTTGTGTTCCCTCTTAAAAAATCTTTTATCATGACTTATCATTCAGCAGTATGTAGAACATTTAATTCTGCATTTGTAACCAGAATTTCACACCAAGTTGTAGCAATGTCTTAACCAACCATTTGTGTATCGCATGCATATTTTACTGTTTTGCAGAACTGATGTGAAGACAGCATTGGAAGAAAACTGGAAGACAAGAAAGTCTTGGTGGCCAAAGTATCATTTTGATCAAAACAACTGTCCACATATTGGGGAGGAATGTGATATATGTTACTGTAAAAAACGAATTGTTAAATATTTTGCAGACTTAGGTATAGTTAATATGATTATTGTTTTCTGCAACTTCCCATCCTTGACAGATTCTGTTACCCTCTATTGTAATTGATGTGCAGAATCAACATACAGTTCTAAGAAAAAAGTTGTTTTTGTGAAGCTAACTTTAAAATTTATGTTTATTGCTGTTTATCAGCAAAAGAGTTTCTAAGATGTAGTTGGGGTTCCCAGAAGGAACATTATTGCTATTACTAATTAGTTTTAAAGTTTGGAAATCTTTTTGCATATTTTGTTCATTATGACATACTAACATTTTAGATGAAAGAGATGTGGGGGTTTAAATTGATATGTAAAAACTGTTATTGATACTCAGTTTATTTTATATTTTCAGGAAGATGAAAGCTGTTTTATTTGGGATCTTTATATCTCGATGAAAACATCGTCAGAGTTATATCCCCTTGTACGGACTGCATTTTGGACATGTGTGATGGTGACTGACATGTGACAAGAGAGCATGAAAATAACTGTTTGTCCCCTCAGAACATGAGAGATTGAATGGACACAAGAACTGTATCACTAAAAAGTAATCAGTTCATCAACTGACAACCATGGATGGAATATACTTGACTTCTGAAATGTTCAGACAGTTAGTATTTCAAGTGTAAAAACTTAGAATGGTATAATTGTATGTGTTTACCTTAAAATCTGGGCATATTATTGGTAAATCAGGTTGTCACTGTGAATTTCAAAACTTTTCAGTTTTTATGACATCTCTGTAAAAATCCAAATGTTTAATGAATTTAAGCTGGTGATAATGCAGTCATAAATACTTAGTTCATAAACAATATACACATCATCACCAGTTAGAAATCTGTGAATATAAAATGTGATATTTCGTAAAATTAGTTCCTGTACATTCATCAAGAACCAAAACCATTTCGGAAATTATAAACATTTGAACAAGTGTGAACACAGAAAAATGTCTTGCCTGCATTCAGCATCAGTAATAAAAATACAATTACTCCATAACAACATGAAATTAGTGTTATATTAAATATATCATGCATGGTTACTGGGGAACTGACCCAATTCAAAAACTTTAACATAATCACAAGATGGTGAAATTGAGGTGAAAGTCAGGTGACACCTACCAGACTGTCATCAGCAACCTATATATCAAAAATATGTGACAGGTGGCAGACTGTCATGTACCTTCATTAGCAACCATATATTGTTATCTTACCATACATAGTTACTGGAGGAACTGACTTAATCCAATAATTTTAACAATCACTGGACTGCAAATTTGAGGTCAAGGTCAGGTGACTGACAGACAATTACTCTTCATAAGCTAGCAATCGACCACATTTGGTTGAAATACGACTTAAGCTTACAAAGATATAAAGCAAAATGTCAAGTGCTGCCGCCATCGCTGGATTCCCATGTATATGCCTGCCTCCAGCAGATGGGACACAAAAATTGTTCACTTTTACAGCAGTGCAATTACGTCATAAACAACTGAGACAGGAAGTATTTTTAATGACATCTATATACACTAAGTATTTTAATCAGCATTTCCTATAACATTTACAGCAGTTTGATTAAAAGATGAATAGATTTTTTTTTTTGTTTGAATGATGCTTAACGCCACTTTCAGCAATTTTTTGGACTATTTCATGGCGTCTAGTTTTAATTGGGAAGGAAGGCGGATTACCTAGAGAAAACCCCCAATCTACAGTAGGAAAACTGGCAATCGTTGTCAGTTAAGATTGGAGTAGAGTGCACCCTGCCCGCATTAAGACTCGAACCCGCAACCTCAGTGTTGACAGACCACGTGATCATCAGTAGACGAACTACCTTAACCACTCGGCCATCGAGGCCCAAAGATGTATAGAACTCAAAGAAGAAGCTCAAGGTAATATAATCTCTAATAGAAACATTTACCAATTTTCAATGTTAAAGTACATGTATTAGCATAAACAAATTACCACTCCAGTACCTTCCTTGGGTGCTTTATGTTCATAATAACAAGATAGAATATGAAATATATAGCTTTTTAGTTTATTTGTATGGGGTACATGCTGTTCAATTGTACAATGCAGATTGCGTTTTGTCTATATCCGGATTCGTAACTGTCCCTTGACTTTTGGCTCTTGTTGTTCGGTCGGTTTTCTTTGCTATTTTTCTTGTATGAACAAGTCTAAATTTCTTTTTAAACTACACCCAAATTTATTTTTGAATACTGTATATTGACTTAGTTTTGTGGATACCAATTTATATGGTTTGAGAGAAAAAAATTCAGAATACTTAATGTCATAATTTGTTTATTTCAGAAAAATGGTTCAGTACTGAAATTCATGACTTGCCTGTCTTCACAAAGTTGGTATCCCATGAATCCATAGTAGCAACATTAAAGTAATTCTTTTTAACAGGCATGTTATCCAACTGCTGAAAACACCTGACTAGTTATTGTGGTCAAGATTGTGAAGGACTTTGATTAGTTATCAAATAAATATTGTGCAAAGCCCCATTATATTGGTATTGACATCAGATTAGGATTGATAATACATATTAAAGTGTCATTGTAATAAACTGAATTTTTGCTTCCTCTTCACGGGAATGTGTTTTGCAGTAAAGGAAGCTAGAATACCTCTGATAATCTTCATACATTTGGTTTGTCAAGTACTTGTGTTTGTACACAAAACAAGATATCATTGTATAACAAATGGTAGAAAAACATAATAATATTGTACAGCTATGTCAAAATGAGCCATCCATCTTGGATTTCTAAATTCTCACCATAAACAGAATTCATACAGAAACATTCCCTGATAATATAGGCATAATAAATATTCATTTATCTTGACACTTTCAACAAGGGTTGTGTATACGTACTTGCATGTTCTAATTTTAACTACATTTCCTTGTGAAACAGTGTTTTTGAATTGGCTTTAGAAATAATTTTATTTAAAAACATCATCTAAGAAATATTTGGTCCTTTGTTTCCAAAAGGTTTCCCCGTAAAAGAAAAATGGCTACAATTAAATACATGTATAAATTTAAAACTGCTTGGGTATATGTCTCAAGTACTGGTGACTTTTGTATGATTCAGCTAACGGATTCCCATCTATTGGAGTTGTCTATTAAAGACCAGCTGGAGAAAACTAGGAAATGTTCTTGCAAAATGTAGTATTCCATGTAAAAAATAGGCTTCCTTATGTTCTCCATATTTGTCGATTGGCAGTAAAAAATCCTTCTCATCAGTCAATCCCATTGACCTGACTGTTTGGTAAAGAATGTAGTTGGCTACCTAGACTACTTTTCGTATTATCTTCTGGAAACCACCAACTGATGACCAAAAACAATTTGAATTGGCGTAAGTAAAAAACTACAAATTGTGCCAAAAATCTTGATCTTCCGTTTTATAGTACTTAACAGCTGTGCAAAGTTTTAACAAAATCTGATGACATGTTTTCAAGTTATCATCTGGAAACACAGAGGCACCGACAGGTGGACGCACACTCAGATCCATACGGAGGACATCACATAATACCCGGCCACTTTGTGTGGAAGGGGGATAAAAATGAGGGATAAATCAGCCAACAAAAAATTCTCATTTATAATTATCATCTTTGTTGGAGGGCAGGGCTATTGGATAAAATTTTGATGGGGGACATTCAAGGATCATTATGTATTGGAGATGTAAGCCATACCTTGTGAGAACTCCTGACCTTGGCAGAAAACCGTTAGTTCATATCAAAGACGGACTTGACATAACAAACCCTTCTGTCAATAGTTAATGACCAACTACTTGCACCAATTTCCCACCGAGGTCAAAATAAGAATAAATTGCATAATGGTATTTGACAAAGTTTCCATTTTTGGTAAAGCAGACTGTATGTTATAAACTACTGGTACTTCTCTTCATTATACTTAATATTTAAGGTGGTTTTGTTGAAAAATGAAGTAGAATAAATTGAAAGGATTTTCTTTTTTGTAACATTGGCCACCTGGTTAGAGGAGGAGAGGGACATGAAAATCAATTTCAGAAAGTAGAATTTAATATCTTCTTTTTTTTTTTAATTGGACTAGTAACTTCAGAGAAAAAGATTTTAATGAAAACAATAATATGGACTGACTGACAACATGTAAATTTGCAATACCTGTGAATGTCAGTAAACCTTTAATATCGTAAATCCTGTTATTTTGGGATTTTTCTCTTGAAAACTATGTGTTTTATTTCGGTGCTAAATTTTGGCATTTTGTCCACTTGTGTGTTAAATTTTGGCTCATCAGATTGTTGCTCTCTTTAAATTGCAGTAGTGAGCAAGGTATTAATGTGTTATGTATAGTATATTATTTGCGGGGACTATGTGTATACACTTAGGGATCCAGTCAAGACGCCTAAAATGTGTCACGTTTTATTAGATTATGTTTTGTTTGTTTGATGGTGTTTAACACCACTTTCAGCTATGGCGTCCAGTTTTTATTGGGGGAGGAATCCAGAGTACCTGGAGAAAACCCCGGACCTACGATAGGAAAATTAGCAATCCTTGTCAATTAAGATTGGAGTCCAGTACACCCTGCATGCAGTGAGAATCGAACCAGCAATCTCAGTGTTGACATACATGATCAATAGTAGACGAACTACCTTAACCACTCGGCCATATAAGATAATGCAATTACATCATATATCATATAAAACAAATGTTCACTATTGTTCTTAAATAACAATCACAGAGGTAAATGTTAGTTCTTTTTGTATTCCAGCAGTACATCTTGCTTGAAGTACGATGAAGGTGTTACTTTTATAATCAATAACAGTGTCCAAGTAGTAAATGATAAGCTGGACATAATTATGTGTGAAAAGAAATTTTTATAAGAAAAATGAGAAAAAACATACAAATGTATCCCTGTAATTTCTCTTTAAACATGCGTGTATATAACTTTTAAGTCATAACCTTTACGATATTGTCTTACCTGCCATGTAAAAGGTTGATGTATGCTTCAATTTGGGAACTTTTAAAGTCCAAAATAAACCAAAATACTACTACAGCCAAAATAACCTGATTTACAGTATTTAAGGAACATAATTTTTTTGTATACTAAAAAGACAACATACCAACTGATGTATACAATGGCTTTGAAGTACATATAATCCTGCCTTAAGAAATTTATCAAAACTAAATAAGTTTTAATGATATTTTATTTTTTATGTTGTAATGTTTATGGCTGTGAATATATTTATTTCACTAACTGTTCTCATTTGTAGGATGCCATTATACCTGCCACACCTGAAAAATAAAATTAAGCAACAAAATTATAAATTACAATCTACCTCAATTTTGATTTGTTACAGCATTTTTAAATTCCAATGAATAATTATACCCCCTGCAAACTTTGGTGGGTATATAGGAATCACCCTGTCTGTCCATCTGTCCACATGTAAGCGCTTCTTCTCCTAAACCTGCTTGACAGATTTTGATGAAACTTTACATGAAGGAAGTACATCATATGTAGGTGTGCATGAAGAATTTTTGTCGCTGTAGGATATTATTCAGGGGAGATAATTGGACTTAGACTTTTTAAATATAGTATTCAATGCAAGACCTCGTAAGCACAACTTCTCCTAAACCGTTTGACAGATTTTTATGAAACTTTACATGAAGGAAGTACATCGTATGTAGATGTGCATGAAGAATTTTTGTCGCTGTTGGATATTATTCAGGGGAGATAATTGGACTTGAAACTAAATTGACATATGTGTCTCTGTTAATTAATGTTTGTTAACTAAAGATGTAAAAGAATCAGAATGATGTATTGCATCTTGGAAGTTGTACTGTATATGTAAATAAAATTCCATATATGGTCATTCCTACTACAGATGTTGGAATGTCTGTGTAGTATGCAAATTAGTAATATTTTTATACACGAAAATAGCAGATAAAATAATGTCATGTATGAAACCTGAACTCAATATATCAAGGTATAAAACGAGGCTTTTTACTGACATTTGCACTTAGAAACGTACATACAAGTGTAATAGCTGGGGTTTTGTACTTTCTAAAATGAAAATAACCTCAAAAGTTCTAAAAATGGTGTGAAGTGTATGCTCACAATTATCCATATACAGCCAAATGCCAACTGCTCGTGGTATCAAGGTGGAAACAAACAATATTGTCACAAATAAAAATGAAATTATTTTAAAATAGATTATTTCCAGCTATTTGAAAATGTGTCATGCCTTTATAATGAAACAGAGATGTATATCCTGTTTGAATTTTGTATACAATTATTTTTTTAAGTTATAATTTTTGGTATATATATAGGAATCACCCTGTCTGTCCGTCTGTCCACATGTAAGCGCTTCTTCTCCTAAACCTGCTTGACAGATTTTGATGAAACTTTACATGAAGGAAGTACATCATATGTAGGTGTGCATGAAGAATTTTTGTCGCTGTAGGATATTATTCAGGGGAGATAATTGGACTTAGACTTTTTAAATATAGTATTCAATCCAAGTAGTAAATGATAAGCTGGACATAATTATGTGTGAAAAGAAATTTTTATAAGAAAAATGAGAAAAAACATACAAATGTATCCCTGTAATTTCTCTTTAAACATGCGTGTATATAACTTTTAAGCCATAACCTTTACGATATTGTCTTACCTGCCATGTAAAAGGTTGATGTATGCTTCAATTTGGGAACTTTTAAAGTCCAAAATAAACCAAAATACTACTACAGCCAAAATAACCTGATTTGTATACAATTATTTTTTTAAGTTATAATTTTTGGCATATATATAGGAATCACCCTGTCTGTCCGTCTGTCCACATGTAAGCGCAACTTCTCCTAAACCGTTTGACAGATTTTTATGAAACTTTACATGAAGGAAGTACATCGTATGTAGATGTGCATGAAGAATTTTTGTCGCTGTTGGATATTATTCAGGGGAGATAATTGGACTTGAAACGAAGCGGGGGTATCCCTTTCTGAGTGTGCTCACAGTCCACACTTGTTTCAACAGAGTTTGTTTAATGTGAAAGTAGTTGTACATTTTACATTTATAAGAAAATTATAATAAATTGTATAACTCATTGAGAGGTTAAGAAATAAGGCATAAATTGTGTTTTTGTTGTTTAATTTGTTTAACTGTGATTTAAGCAATTTTCCAGCTAGATCATGGCATCCCGTTTTTATTGTTATTTATTATTATAAACCCTCCTAAAGATCTGTATAACCTTGCAATCTCAGTGTTGATGGTGGACAACAGTAGATGAATAACTAAATAACTAGCTTAACCATTAGTACTGGGACCATACTGTGAGGGTTCACAGAGCTGCCCAGCGCGTCCCCAGGTGGCAGATAGTGGATACCCTCTCATTGGGGATTGTCAGGTCATATTACTAAAGGCCTGACTGTGGACCACAGTGAGTGAAGAGTTTGGAGAATGCCACGCTCCTTGCACAATAAAGACCCCTTTTGTAGATGTTGATAAGAGTAGGCTCGTTGTAGTGGCTAAAAAAGGCTAAGTTTTCCACCCCAACCCATACTACTTTTCCAGTGTCAATTATCCCATATTGATGCTTTTATACTTACTTTCAAATGTAATTTTCTCTGTGATGTTTTTTGTTTTGATATTTTCTTCCTGGTTTGTGATGAACACATTACCATCACTTTGTAAATTCCAGCCGTACTTCGATATCCATTGTTTAACAAGAGATTCTAAAAATAAAGCAAGAAAAAAAATAACATGTACTAATTACTAACAATCACAAAAAGATTTGACCATGTCACAATTTCTTGTCGTCTTCATGTTTGATCGCTCGATACTGATACATGACGATAATAACGTAAGGTTTTAATATTACATGCTGTGTGTTATGTCTAAGTTGACATATGTGTCTCTGTTAATTAATGTTTGTTAACTAAAGATGTAAAAGAATCAGAATGATGTATTGCATCTTGGAAGTTGTACTGTATATGTAAATAAAATTCCATTTATGGTCATTCCTACTACAGATGTTGGAATGTCTGTGTAGTATGCAAATTAGTAATATTTTTATACACGAAAATAGCAGATAAAATAATGTCATGTATGAAACCTGAACTCAATATATCAAGGTATAAAACGAGGCTTTTTTACTGACATTTGCACTTAGAAACGTACATACAAGTGTAATAGCTGGGTTTTTGTACTTTCTATAATGAAAATAACCTCAAAAGTTCTAAAAATGGTGTGAAGTGTATGCTCACAATTATCCATATACAGTCAAATGCCAACTGCTCGTGGTATCAAGGTGGAAACAAACAATATTGTCACAAATAAAAATGAAATTATTTTAAAATAGATTATTTCCAGCTATTTGAAAATGTGTCATGCCTTTATAATGAAACAGAGATGTACATGTATATCCTGTTTGAATTTTGTATACAATTTTTTTTTTAAGTTATAATTTTTTTATTTGCAATTAATCATACAAATCCCAAAACTAAAACACAATTTTTATGGCAGCACAAATCAGCCTAGTATTTCCCCTGTATAACTGTTAATAGAAATTCATTCTGTAAAGTTCTTGTCAAGGAAATAATAAAAAAGAGATGGAAATGGATGTACATAAAAACAGTAAGACTCGGCAAACTTTGTTTAGTATTATATGTATAACCTAGCCAACAATGCTGTCCGACATGTTATTGTACTGAGGCAGAGATTTTTAGAGAAAATGTTATTAAATGGAACCATCATGTATGTAAAATGACCTGGTTTATTGCCAATGTTAAGTAAAAGGAAAAATTAGGATCCATCTTTAGCTAGGGACAAAGAGCATTTTATATCCCCACACTAGGTTACTGAAATGATTTTGCCACACACTTACCTGGTATATTTTCAAGCAGTTCTGTCAAGGTATCAAATGGTATGGTCCATTAGGTACCACTGACTTACCTGGTATATTTTCAAGAAGTTCTGTCAAGGTATCTAATGGTATGGTCTGTTAAGTAACATGGACTTGCCTGCTATATTTATAAGAAGTTCATTCAAGGTATTGAATGGTATCCACAGACTTGCCTGGTATATTTCCAAGAAGTTCTGTCAAGGTGTCAAATGGTATGGTCCATTAGGTACCACAGACTTACCTGGTATATTGCCAAGAAGTTCTGTCAAGGTTTGTTTTTTGTTTGTTTGTTTGATGGTGTTTAACGCCACTTTCAGCAATTTTTCAGCTATATCATGGCGTCCAGTTTTTATTGGGGGAGGAAGCCGGAGTACCCGGAGAAAACCCTCGACCTGCGGTAGGAAAACTGGCAATCCTTGTCAATTAAGATTGGAGTCGAGTACACCCTGCCTGCAGTGAGAATCGAACCCGCAATTTCAGTGTTGACAGACCACGTGATCAATAGTAGACGAACTACCTTGACCACTCGGCCACCGAGGCCCCTTCTGTCAAGGTATCAAATGGTATGGTCCATTAGGTACCACAGACTTACCTGGTATATTGCAAAGAAGTTCCGTCAAGGTATCAAATGGTATGGTGAATTAGGTACCACAGACTTACCTGGTATATTGCCAAGAAGTTCTGTCAAGGTGTCAAATGGTATGGTCCATTAGGTACCACAGACTTACCTGGTATATTGCCAAGAAGTTCTGTCAAGGTATCAAATGGTATGGTCCATTAGGTACCACAGACTTGCCTGGTATATTGCCAAGAAGTTCCGTCAAGGTATCAAATGGTATGGTCCATTAGGTACCACAGACTTACCTGGTATATTGCCAAGAAGTTCCGTCAAGGTGTCAAATGGTATGGTCCATTAGGTACCACAGACTTACCTGGTATATTTCCAAGAAGTTCTGTCAAGGTATCAAATGGTATGGTCCATTAGGTACCACAGACTTACCTGGTATATTGCCAAGAAGTTCCGTCAAGGTATCAAATGGTATGGTACATTAGGTACCACAGACTTACCTGGTATATTGCCAAGAAGTTCTGTCAAGGTATCAAATGGTATGGTCCATTAGGTACCACAGACTTACCTGGTATATTGCCAAGAAGTTCCGTCAAGGTATCAAATGGTATGGTCCATTAGGTACCACAGACTTACCTGGTATATTGCCAAGAAGTTCTGTCAAGGTATCAAATGGTATGGTCCATTAGGTACCACAGACTTACCTGGTATATTGCCAAGAAGTTCTGTCAAGGTATCAAATGGTATGGTCCATTAGGTACCACAGACTTACCTGGTATATTGCCAAGAAGTTCTGTCAAGGTATCAAATGGTATGGTCCATTAGGTACCACAGACTTACCTGGTATATTGCCAAGAAGTTCTGTCAAGGTGTCAAATGGTATGGTACATTAGGTACCACAGACTTACCTGGTATATTGCCAAGAAGTTCTGTCAAGGTATCAAATGGTATGGTCCATTAGGTACCACAGACTTACCTGGTATATTGCCAAGAAGTTCTGTCAAGGTGTCAAATGGTATGGTCCATTAGGTACCACAGACTTACCTGGTATATTGCCAAGAAGTTCTGTCAAGGTGTCAAATGGTATTGTCTGGTATGTAGCACTGACAACATGACAAACAACTGTAATAAACAATAAAAGTTATTGGAGAAATGTAATTAGAATAAGTATTGACCTGTCTATATTTACACTGAAATCTAACCATCAAAATAGCTATCTATAGAAACATAACTACAGAGTAGCCTGACACAGATGCAGTAAAATATACTCACAAGTACTAGCAATATATATATATATATATATAATGAAAATAAAAATACGAAAATACACCAAAATGTCTTCTTTTGAAAATCACATCTGTTAAATACACAGTAAAGTCATTGTCCAACCGGTTTCATCTCTTATGAGAATATTCATGGCTAACGTTTGTAACGTTTGGTAGTTGATATTGTGAAGATGTAATCCAATTATCAAGGTGACAAATTCATTACGCCAGACGCGCGTTTCGTCTACATAAGACTCATCAGTGGCGAATTTGTCACCTTGATAATTTGGATTACATCTTGTTGGAATATTTGAGCAAAGCCAAGTAACAGCACGGCACGTCCCCGGTTAGCGGACTGAGAAGCAACTATTAAAAAGTTTTGGGTTCATTTAAAATGAGAAAGTTTAAGATGAATATGTTGTGATTGTTCACGTTATTTATTTATATTGACACTCAATGACTAAGGCCATTCGTTGGTCAGTCTGTGTCTAAATTTATGACAAGAAACACCGTCATATGTATCGTTGCATAATCTTCTAGACTTTTATATTATTATTTTTTGTTTATGCTGTATCGTCATGTTTGTCGATCCGGTACTAAATAAGTGTACTGGTTCAGCAGCATTCTTTTAGACCCTTTATATATATATATATATATATATATATATATATATATATATATATATATATATTTATCTATATGTATGTACATGTATATATATATATATATATGTATATATATATATATATATATATGTATATATATATATATATATATATATATATATATAAATCTTCTAGACAAACCACCTCCTAACCATTTTAGTAGGTTAAAGGTTTAACACAATTTTCAGCCATTTTTCCAGCTATATCATGACATATCTGCTTTATTTTGGGGAGGAAACCGAAGTACCCATTGAAAACACTCACCTTTGGTAGGAAATATAGTAATCCTTGTCACTTAGGTTGGAGTCTAGAATACCCTACTAAAAACTAAAAAATCTTACTCAAAACCTCAGTGATCAATGGTGGATGATTAACTTAACCACTTATCCACCAAGGCCCTTGTAATAGATAATTGTTCCCTTTCATACATTGTTTTATATTTCAGATTGTTTAATACTTTACATGATAACTCATCACAACCCGATTTCTTTCCCAATCTAAATTGGTGTTACCTTTGACCTAAACCAATTGGTCAGTTCTTTCAAGTGGCAACACTTAACACATTTCATAACAACTGAATAAATTGATTGATTGATTGGATGTCTGCTTTATGTTCAGCCAGCAGTATTTTAGCTATATTCAGGACGGGAACAAGTTAACAAGCAATAAAACAACGGAAAATGCGAGTGGGATGGGTCACATGGAATACAATTTTGACTGCCACTGGAAAAGTAGCGAGTTTTAGGTATGGGCGGAAAATTAAGCCTTTTGTAGCGACTACAATGAGCCTACTCTTTTTTTCGAAATCTACAAAAGGTGTCTTTATCCTGCAAGAAGCGTGGCACTCTCCATACACGTTACCCACTATGGTCCGCAGTCAGGCTTTCCGTATTATGACCTGACAACCCCCAACGAGAGGGTCTCCCCTATCCGCCACCCGGGGTTGGCTGGGCTGCTTTGTGGGTCGAGCACTGGGAACCCTCCACAACTGAATAAAGGATTTAAAGATAATACCCAGAAATATATTGTAGACCACAAACTGCCAGCCATTCATCAAATGGCAAAATGTGATCACATCACAACAGAGAACAATAATTTAAAAACACCATATAGCTGTTTTATGTGTTTCTTTAAGTAGATGTGCATATAGCAGGAAAATATATAATAATAGACTAATATCTACACACATTGAACACATTTAAACATATCTACATTGAAAAGTTGAATATCTACACTTGCAATGAATTCTGACAGAAATTAAAGCTATAGCATGGAAGTCATTATACAGGAAGCACATCCTATAATAGATCTCATTGTAGTTTCCATACTTACACTTTCTTATACTGTGATCAAAACCCTTGATTCCATGGACACTTGCACTTAAATCTTGATCTATTTTTAAACATTCCTGGAAATAAATCAAACACAAGTAACTTTTCTGGAATTTCAATTTTACCTATTATCAGAAATTAATAAAAATGTACATTTTGCAGATTCTGTGATTGGTCAAGTTATAGTATAAAATTATGACATGACATATTACTATGACTCAGACATTATATCAATGTTTTAATAGGTTTTGAATCTTTCTATGTTTTATTTGTGATAGTTTGTATACAAACCCAGAAGCTTTTAAACTGACACATTTCCAACATTTCAGCCATATGCATTATTTTCATGATTGGCTCTTCTTCTTGCTTGAATAAAAAAAATCAATAAATATGTATTAATACATATTAATTTCAGTCAAAACTTAGTATTCAGCTAGTATTATCAGCAGATTTTACAATTACAGAACAGAATTATTTCTCTGTACATGATTAATTTATTTTATATTCACATATCAGGCTGTGCCTAAATTGACAAGGATTGCCCATTTTCCTGCTGAAGGTCTGGGTTTTAATCAGGTATTGAGGCTTCCTCCCCTAATAAAACTGGGTACAATGATATAGGTAAAAATTTACTGAAAGTGTTGTTAAACCCCACTTAAACAAACAAACATATCATGTGCTTAAACAACAGTTGTGACTATGTGATTCTCATACATACATCTCTTAATTACAGATATATAAGATATGTAAATGCAATCATTTCTCACAGCTTACAAAATAAGTATGCATTACCTTGTTGAGGTCTATTAAACATTTACATAAAGTAAAATCTGTGTGTGGCAGATTTGTCAGAGCTTTCAATAAAATCTGGCCTGCAACTGTGGTCTGATAATACATTGGATTAAACTGGTATCTATAAAAAAAGGTTCATAGTGCAGTCAATAATAACCTGAAGTAAAGGATAGTGAAGTCAATAATAACCTGAAGTAAAGGATAGTGAAGTCAATAATAACCTGAAGTAAAGGATAGTGAAGTCAATAATAACCTGAAGTAAAGGATAGTGAAGTCAATAATAACCTGAAGTAAAGGATAGTGAAGTCAATAATAACCTGAAGTGAAGGATAGTGAAGTCAATAATAACCTGAAGTGAAGGATAGTGAAGTCAATAATAACCTGAAGTGAAGGATAGTGAAGTCAATAATAACCTGAAGTAAAGGATAGTGAAGTCAATAATAACCTGAAGTAAAGGATAGTGAAGTCAATAATAACCTGAAGTAAAGGACAGTGAAGTCAATAATAACCTGAAGTAAAGGACAGTGAAGTCAATAATAACCTGAAGTAAAGGACAGTGAAGTCAATAATAACCTGAAGTAAAGGATAGTGAAGTCAATAATAACCTGAAGTAAAGGATAGTGAAGTCAATAATAACCTGAAGTAAAGGATAGTGAAGTCAATAATAACCTGAAGTAAAGGATAGTGAGGTCAATAATAACCTGAAGTAAAGGATAGTGAAGTCAATAATAACCTGAAGTAAAGGATAGTGAAGTCAATAATAACCTGAAGTAAAGGACAGTGAAGTCAATAATAACCTGAAGTAAAGGACAGTGAAGTCAATAATAACCTGAAGTAAAGGACAGTGAAGTCAATAATAACCTGAAGTAAAGGATAGTGAAGTCAATAATAACCTGAAGTAAAGGATAGTGAAGTCAATAATAACATGAAGTAAAGGATAGTGAAGTCAATAATAAGAGGAAGTAAAGGATAGTGAAGTCAATAATAACCTGAAGTAAAGGATAGTGAAGTCAATAATAACCTGAAGTTAAGGATAGTGAAGTCAATAATAACCTGAAGTTAAGGATAGTGAAGTCAATAATAACCTGAAGTGAAGGATAGTGAAGTCAATAATAACCTGAAGTGAAGGATAGTGAAGTCAATAATAACCTGAAGTTAAGGATAGTGAAGTCAATAATAACCTGAAGTGAAGGATAGTGAAGTCAATAATAACCTGAAGTAAAGGATAGTGAAGTCAATAATAACCTGAAGTAAAGGATAGTGAAGTCAATAATAACCTGAAGTAAAGGATAGTGAAGTCAATAATAACATGAAGTAAAGGATAGTGAAGTCAATAATAACCTGAAGTGAAGGATAGTGAAGTCAATAATAACCTGAAGTGAAGGATAGTGAAGTCAATAATAACCTGAAGTAAAGGATAGTGAAGTCAATAATAACCTGAAGTAAAGGATAGTGAAGTCAATAATAACCTGAAGTAAAGGATAGTGAAGTCAATAATAACCTGAAGTAAAGGATAGTGAAGTCAATAATAACCTGAAGTAAAGGACAGTGAAGTCAATAATAACCTGAAGTAAAGGACAGTGAAGTCAATAATAACCTGAAGTAAATGATAGTGAAGTCAATAATAACCTGAAGTAAAGGATAGTGAAGTCAATAATAACCTGAAGTAAAGGATAGTGAAGTCAATAATAACCTGAAGTAAAGGATAGTGAAGTCAATAATAACCTGAAGTAAAGGATAGTGAAGTCAATAATAACCTGAAGTAAAGGATAGTGAAGTCAATAATAACCTGAAGTAAAGGATAGTGAAGTCAATAATAACCTGAAGTTAAGGATAGTGAAGTCAATAATAACCTGAAGTAAAGGATAGTGAAGTCAATAATAACCTGAAGTAAAGGATAGTGAAGTCAATAATAACCTGAAGTAAAGGACAGTGAAGTCAATAATAACCTGAAGTAAAGGATAGTGAAGTCAATAATAACCTGAAGTAAAGGATAGTGAAGTCAATAATAACCTGAAGTAAAGGATAGTGAAGTCAATAATAACATGAAGTAAAGGATAGTGAAGTCAATAATAACCTGAAGTGAAGGATAGTGAAGTCAATAATAACCTGAAGTGAAGGATAGTGAAGTCAATAATAACCTGAAGTGAAGGATAGTGAAGTCAATAATAACCTGAAGTAAAGAATAGTGAAGTCAATAATAACCTGAAGTAAAGGATAGTGAAGTCAATAATAACCTGAAGTAAAGGATAGTGAAGTCAATAATAACCTGAAGTGAAGGATAGTGAAGTCAATAATAACCTGAAGTGAAGGACAGGTAAACAAACTTCCTCCCAAACAGGTGTTATTATAGCTCAATGACTACAGCTGTCAATCATGACGTGAAAACAAATCAAGTTGAAGTAACATTACATATACCATCAAGTCCTCATGTACTCAATAACAGTTAATAACAATAATCACTAACTGGCTGTCTTTATAGCAAAGAACTTCACATTCAACACAGCCATATGAATATACAATAGACGAAGATTCGGACTGACGACTGAAAAAAGTTTTCATATTTAATGCCAAATGTAGAGCATGTAAAACAACATTGTACTTAACACATTTATGAATTGGAACATCACTCTACCATTTCCATCTAAGGTTGAAAAAGTGACTTCAGAGGCAAGTGATCTCCATTTGAACTATTTTCAGTCATAATCACAGAAGCTATTTTGTCATGACTTCCTTTAGGAAGTTTCGGTTCATTCATTTGGTTGGTTAGTCAGTGATGGTTGGCTCACTGTTACTGATGATGTCAGATTGTAAACAAATACATGTACTTATTAATCAAAATGTTCACGGAAAAGGATTTTTTGCAGTGTTAGCAAATAAGAAAAAAATTACATGTACAATGACCAATCTGATTTTTTTAGTTCTTCTTCAAAGATATTATCTGTATAGCTGAATAATTAAAGGGTAATTTTTTCCTCACAATAAAATGATGTTGCTGTGTAAAAAGGCTAATGTTTGAACCGTTTTTGGTTCATATCCATACACTTACTAGTACTGCTGAGATTAATTTTCTATCATAGTTAGAAATAACAAAGGTAATTCAATTGCACATTTATGTTACAACATAGTACACATACCAAAGAACATGTAATATCAACACATTATTCATTTCTGTTGACTATTATAACTCATATATACTTGCCATACATAAAATGTTAGAACAGAAATAGATTCTTACAATTTTAAAACAGCCAAGTTTGCCTCCAAGTCATAGGTATTTTCTTGTGCTTGCATATTGATGTATTTCTCCAGTGTTCCTAAATTTTCAGGATTATATCTGAAATTAATAACAAGTGTTGTAATAATGATAATGTACACAATAACATTTCTTTCTGGCATCAAAACCGTTTGCTTACGTAAGTGACAAATAATATACTAGTATTTTTCTTGAATGATTAGTGTGTTGTAGCTGATTTAAATCACAACCAATATGAGAAGGGATTTCTTCAAACTAAAGTTGTTGATTGCCAACCCCGCTGGTTGTTGTCTGCCCACATGCCAAACATGTGTTGTTTGGGTTTTCAATGACAGTATCACTTACTGACTACAATTCTCTACTTGTGGTAAACAAGATTTATCTCCCATTTGCAGAGTTATCTGTTCTTTAGAGCAGGTACTTTATAGTACCTACTGTGGGTAAAAAGTAGTTTTTCTACAATATTTTTTTAATCACATATAGAACAGTATCAGTTAAAATTTATTATGATATGCAAACTAATTCTGCAGTTTTTTTAGTTGTACTGGAAGAGTCAGTCCACAGACATTATTTTAAAAGAAAAAAAACATGATTTTCCCTATTTGTTCAATACAAGATACCTGCTGTTATGAAAGACAACTCTTGCAAATGGGAAGTAACTCTTGTATTCGGAAAATAGGGAATCTTGATTAATTAAACTGTTTTTATACACAATATACCATAACAGCAGGTTTGAAGACAGCTTAGCATTTGTCTGGGAGGTACATGTACTTCTTTAGCTATATTGGATAGAACGCTGACTTCAGACCCAGAGGCGCAGGGTTCTAATTTTTATGCTAATACCAACATTGACAACAATGGCACTGATAGCAAAATTCCTTTATCAGACTATGGTGTCTGGAAGTAAAAAAGTGTGGTGACCAATTAACATGCATGATGCACAAAAGTATGGATATGGTCAACTGGCTTGTTGTAAGGATATGGCCAAGAAGATTCCGAGTGCTAAGTGACTGTGGCTTGGCAATCATCATACTGTAGTTAATCTGTGAGCTCAGCGGCTTAGAGTTGGCCTTCTTCAAAAATAAAAACTGAAGTGTTTTATAATAACAGTTATAAATGCAGATTTAATCTGGTGCATAATCGAAAGAAGTACTTCTTTAGTTTAATCGATTAGAATGCCAACTTCAGATCCAGAGATGTTTTGCCTTCTGACAGTACTGTTGAATTTTGATGCTATAATTATCACATTATAGTTTTGTTATTTTTCTTTATAATGTCAGAATTTAGTTACATTACTTGTAAACATCTCTGTTACATTATTTACGCATGATGCACTGCCAAAGAGCATGAAGTGATCTGTATTGAACTAATTTCCTTTTCGTCTTTCAAATTATTGTTTGTGCCCGCCATAATAGGATTTAGAACAAATAAGCATACCATTGCCTTTTTTTGGAGAGCTTACAAATTTAGTTTATTATTTATAATGTGGCAGAGCGGGAGTGAATCACTCCCAGCACTTTGATATCAAAAAGCGTTTTCTTATACAGATGTACACAGCCATGTAAAATCTTGACTTAATTTAACAGTCAGGGGTCACCACACTCTAAAAAAGTAGGGAGAAGTGACTTCTCCCTGGCAGCCAAACAGGGAGAAGTCAGGCCCTGATAGGGAGACTTCAGGAGACACTACGGAGAAGTCAGGGGGACCGTACAAATAATTATATTCGCAGTAGTTACATACCTTTTTTTATTATTTACATCAATTTCCAGGATTATTTCTCTTGTGTTTTAAAACCATAACACACTTAGATTCAGTTTTTTTCTTTCTTTTTCATTATTATTCATGGTATGCAATATCAAACAGCACATAACCTTTATCATTAATCAAAGTTAGTTGTACTGATCCATATTGCTTTATGGGACACCCATCTACAGATGTCAATAATTACTATACATCTTTATTCTTTCAAGTGAAGCTCAAATACTTATCAAAGAAAATTGTTAAAGTACAATACTCTTTGAAAGAACTGAAGTTTGAAACCAATTAAAAGTGTTTGTTTATCAAAAATATTACGATTTTTCATTATGGGCCGTTGTACATTACTTTTCTTCCGGTAATTAGTCACATCCGGTAAATAAAAAAATGGCGCGTAATACATTTGAAAGACGTAAATCGTTTGAAAATATGTTAAATACGCATATTGTTTGCCGTTTATTTATTGGAATTACACTTTTACTGATAAATTGGTAGTCAGGGTGAAGTATTTGGACCAGACTTACAAGTATCTTATGTGAACCATCGGGTGACTTGAGGGAAATGACAGGGCGACTTCGACTTCGCTTTTGAGGCGCCTTAGGGCGACTTCAGGTCCTAGTAGGGCGACTTTGTCGCCCACTTCGCCCAGTGTGGTGAGCCCTGAACAGTGTCACCATATTTTTATCAGTTTCTTGTTTCAAATCGCTCATTATTGATACATGATGATAATTATTGCTGTGTTTAATTACCCACTGCACGTCGTGCATGTCTTAATTGACATTCATGTCTCAGTTTAGTTACGTTTAAACTTTACTATCTGAAAACATTTGAGAACCTTGTATGGTCTGTTGCATCTTGGGAATGTGTCGTTCATGTAAATTATGTTACATATATGGTTATTCTTACTATGGAATGTTTGTTATAGTATTGAAGTTAGCAAATTTTACTACAATTAGGTCACAATCATCCTTATATGGAAAATGATGAATGACTTGTTGTATTGTTGTATCGTGTCAGCAAGAAACAGTGTTTTCAAAGATGAAAAAGAAATGACTTCAATAGTAATCACTTCTATATATTTTGCAATGTCTAAAGCTTTAATAAACTAAAAGAGAATCAGATTAATATCATATTTGAATTTAGTATCAAAGATCGAAGTTAAAAAAATTTGATTTGCTACATAATAAGTCATGTGATTAAATTCTGCTGTTTATCCCAGGGCTGTCGTTGGAGGGCAACTCGGGCGAAGAAGTCGCCTTATCGTGGTCCTACTTTGACGTCGATCATCTTTCATGAAATCGCCCTTTCATTTTGTAGAATCGCCTAATGTCGCCTTTCAAATTGTATTCCCATTTTGGTAAGAAATCTTCATATTTTTGATACTGCGTCATGTTTATTATGTTAACGCGCCAAATTTCAACTGGTACCCTTTTAACTTTTATTAGGTATATAAAGCATAGGTTTAAAATACGACAAGAATCCTGTTCAGAGCACAAGAACTTGTGAAAATTTCCCGAGCGGATATGAATTTGGTGACGGAGATTGCTAATATACTACGCTGATAGTGGTGAAATGATAGAAACGTAGTAAAAATAGTAAGTATTTTGGCAGTTACTTTAAACAAATTTAAATTAAATATTTTCAGGGAATTTTTAAGGATTTTGAGGGCTTTAGTCACTTTAGCGGATGAGCCTTACAAGCATCTGCTCAGAAGCATGCATTCATTGTACTGGTGAAATATCATAGTATAAAAAAAAACTATATTCTTTCAATTGCAGTGTATTAATTTGTTTTAAAAAATGATTATAACAAAATGTTTATAAATTTTCAAAGAATTTTAATTTTAAAACTTATTTAAAAAGCGTTTGTATATCAATCGGTTACAATTTTTCATTAAGGGCCGTTGTACTCTTCGTTTTCTATGTGGTATCCATCGGTAATTAGACGTATCTCGGATGTACACAAATGGCACGTAATCCATTTGAAACCAGCAAAACATACGAAACATGAGTTACATCCGCAAAATCTTTGCAATTTTTATTTGCATTACATATTTAATCAAAAGGTGGAAGTCTGTGCGCATCAGTACAATCAATGACACTTTTGTTTGCGTAAATTGACCAGGAGCACCACTTATAATCATGTTAATCCCATTGCCCGTAAAAACATCGATTAGGCGACTGACACCTGCTGTTTAAAACTATAGAGGTGAAAAAATTAAATTTCTTGTTAATTGGCTTTGGGGTCATAAATATGACGTTTTACACTTGGTAGAATGAATTTGTACCAAAAAATTTTAGTACATGTACTTGTTGGAAATCTGGTGACGAAATTGATTTAGAAATATGTCGTCAATTTTCAAATGATTTCGTCAATGACGAAAGTGGCGAGCGCTAAAAAATTCCCTGTATTTTTAAATACTTTTAATAATGAATTTAACAATTTTACTTAATATATTATTAAGTAAAATTGATGTAATTTTCTACTTCTAGTTCTAATAGTACTTCATTATAAATCAATCAAATTGTGTATCAATGACAAAGAAACACTTATTTAATGAATAGTTTTGCGACAGTTGATTCTTTTGTTATTGTTATGTTTAATACTAGTACATGTATTTTTGAAATGTGTGAAATAGGTTTACTGAATAGTTAATCAAATCTTTGATACTTTATTCTCAATAAATTAAACTGCTTATAAACATATAACAATAAAAATGCAAATGCCAACACTCATTTTAAAAAAAAAACACAGTAAACAGGACGCTTTCGCGACATATAATGTAACTTCTCCAAGTTGTCCATCCACTTCTCCCTGTCAGCCACCCAAAAGAGAAGTGACTTCTCCCTACAATTTTGACCCAGTGTGAGTCGTGAATCGGACAAACCACAAAACTACAATAGGATTATTATGGCAGCAAAATTTGGTCTACATACAATAGTTGTGGGCATACTATTTTCCAACCTCGTTGGAAAGCAAGTAAAGACATCTTTTGTCGGAAAAACCCTGCTGCTAAATTTATTTTTATATCTGTTTAATATCTTTTCACTAATATATCAAGTTCATAATTCCATCCACAACATTGTTTAATCATTCTTTCCTGTGTTCAATTCAAATGAACTCCATGTATTAAATCTTTACTTATTTGCCTATACATTCAATAAATAGAATTCCACATCCATTCAGAACACCTTCCTAAGATGCAACACATCATTCTGGTTTCTCAATGTTTTCAGGTACGTGCTAGTAGTAAACATATCTAAACGCCATTTTGGCCATGGTTTTATGTAACCAGAGGCTCTAATTAGTTTTATATGAAATGATTTAAAATTTTCTTTAAATGTATATTGGCAAAAAAGACAAGTTTGAATTTAAATGTTTAATAACTTTTTTCCACCTTATATTAATGATGTTTATGATATTGTTTATACACAATCCATTAATAGGTAAATAATTATGGTCATGGATAATTAATCATCAATCAATTAAAAAGTGAAATAATTATAATACTTTGATGTTAATCAGCCACAACTATATCACTGAACTCAAAGGATGACTCAAGCCTAACAAGCCAATTTCAAAAGCAATACTAATTTAGTTAAGAAATGGTTAAAAATATGTTTTGCATTTTATTTATCATTGTTATATAAAATATCAAATATATTTACATATGCTAATTTTATTATATCCACAGTAATACTATAAATATAGTATATACATCAAACACAGGGTGAGCAGGTACTAGGGCGAATGGACCTGGATTCATATCATGGTTTATTAAATTCGCCGAACTGTTCTCCCGACATCAAAGTGCCAGGAGTGATTCACCCTCGCTATGCTACATTACGAATAATGGGACTAAACTTGTACCCTTGACAAAAAAGGCGAGTGTACAACTATTCGTTCTACGACGGTACCATAAGATGATTTTCACAACATTGTTGATTTTTGTGTCTTTATATTCCAGAGATTCAATATAGAAACCGGTCCTTGCCTTGGAAGTTGGAACTGATCAAATACATGGCATCTTTCTGATCTCCTATCATAACTTTCTTATATACCTATCTATTCCTTTAAGCAATGCTGCAACCTGTGCTCTCATTGCGTCTGCCATTCTGCTTTATTTGTTTGACGTTTGACAGCTGTTTACCGGTTTAAAAGGAATAAATCACATGTGGAAATATAAAACAAGCGTTTCTCTGATAGCGATTTTAATGCCGTAAACAGGTCTATATATTTACCTAATACCGAAATGCAATAAAAAAATATATCAATACAACGGTCAAAATATGGTTTTATTGGGCTTTTTGCACTGCAATATATCCGACATCTCCAGAAAAGAGGGCTTCCTCTGCCCGCTACCTTGGGACGCGCTATACAGCTTTGTTGGATGATTCATGAGAATCCTTTACAGTGTTGAGCATTTATAATACTCCGTTAGTCATACATACAAATTTAAACCAATTTTTACTCAATTTTATCCTTTTTGTTCAATTCGAGTAAAGTTATAGAAACCCAGTCTTTGTCCTACACTATTTTATATCATGAATATCTTTATTTATTACCGGTTGTCTTTTTATCATGAGATACACTCATCCAGTTTATTTCAACAATATTTCTTTATATGTTATTATGATTTAAAGTTTTCTTGCAAAAAAGTGCACAGGCGCGTAGCTCCCATACAAGCAAAAAATCATTTGCTTGCACATCAGATTGTCAAACAAAAAAAAAACATTATAAAAACGCAAAAAAATCTTGACCTTAAATATTACTGGTGTATAGTATCTTTAAATTAGATAACAAATCATTTTTTATATGAGATCCATTTGTTAAGGATAATGCTATACATAAATAGGGTAAAAAAAACGTTCGTTTTTGTCATTTAATTTATGTACAGATTAAACTCTTTAAAACCCCCAAAATGCAAAATCACCAGACCCCTCGCATAATTAAATGTGCTTGCACATGGCACATGGGTCAGCTACGCCCCCGGTGCAGATATTTACACTTAGTAAAATTTCGAAAATACTCATATTTTATTAATATTATCATAACTGTAATTATAAAATTATAGACATTATTGTCTCTAAATGAATAGTTTTCTTTTTTTTTTCTGATTGTTACCCAACTACTATAAGTAAACATGCCTTTCGGTTTTGGTTTTGGGACTAGCTGTTTCCGTCGAAATGGTATGCATGCACAGTTTTTATGGGAATTATCTTATCGTTGACAGTATGGTTAAAAGCGGGAACTGGTTAGCTGAAAATATATTACATGTATGAGCATAGTACGGACAGCGCGAGGTATCTTCATACTTCATACTTCTGATTTCATATATGCTTACATAATTAACAGAACTGAAGTCCGAAGAGAGAAGTCTGAATTCTGAAGTCTGTGCTTTGAACTTAGAAGTTTTAACATTGAAGTGTGAAGTCAGAAGTCTGAAGTATGAACATACCTCGCGCCTTCCGTAACATAGCGTTTTCGTTTTTCTTTCAAAAGACTAATATATTCCATCAATTTTAGGTTCATTGTTTGTAATGTATAGAAACAAGTTTCCCGTAAATTATAGCCATGAATAAGGTAGTTGGTGTAAATGTTGTTATTCTGTACACTTTTAACGTCACATATGCAAATAATAAATAGAAGAAAGTTCACAAGCGTCATTGTTGGAAGATAATAGTTTAGTTCCACCAGTTTTTATCTAAATAAGTAAATTAGCTTAGTGACAAATAATCTCTACAGCTGAGCTTTTAAACCGACATATACAAGAATAAACATAATAATAAGGGTTCATTCCTCCTATTCCCACTTTTTAAAATTTAAGTAAGAAAAGGTAAAATTTCAAGTGGGAGTAGGTGGAAAACTTGAGTAAACAAAGCATTATACTGAAAAAACATCAGCTCATTAACTTTTAATTAAATGTTGGTTAGGTACAGGTAAATGAAGTTATTTTGTATGAATTTTGATTTTTATGTAACACTTCTTTATGATTTATGAAGAAAAACATCAGTTAATATTTTATTTATTTTACAGCACTCATGCAACAACAAAGTCAAGCAAATTAATATACACAATAAAAGAGCATAAAATAGATGCAGCAGTCAAATTATAAATGTCACTACATATTAAGTGTTTGAAACATAAAATACATATGAGCACATGTAGCACAATTTACTATGGAAAAGTCTATGAATTAAATCGATGTGTAAAATGAGGGATGAAGCATCACCAAACTGTACGGTTGTGATCTCCTGGTTACAGTCTAATCTTTAGGGTTTCCTTTGTGTTGTTGATCTCAACATACTTTCTCTTTTTGACCGGTCGCTTAATTACCACAAACTGCATACTGGATCATGGTCAGGTCATTGATGGCTATTTTCTACAAGCTGTTGAGTGTCATTGTCACAGTCAACATTTCTTAGTTTCACTAATTCCTCTTTGTAAATAGAGGGAATGGGAGTGAGTTCATCTGTGCATCAAACTTTTATTCCCTGGATGACCTTCAACTGCAGTGGTTGTGGTTTGCTGAAACCTTGGTTGGTATGTTGTTTAAGGTGTTAATTGTGGCAGGACAGTCTGCAGTGGAGCATTTCCAGTAAGTTCTTTTACCCCTTCTGTTTTTTGTCGGAACATACATAGAAGGAAAGAATAAGCAGAGTATGCAAGGTACCATTATTACCATAATTATTGGACGATTTATTCTCTAAGAACAAGCAGAATAACGCGTTAAAGCATAACAATTGTAAATTTAACATAAAAATCAAAAACTAGATATTGTGTATTCCAAGGAGTGTGACATGCCTAGCAGTTGCACATTTTGCCATTCCAAACAGATTAGTTCTGAAAATTTAATAATATTGTGTCTATATATAAAATAGTGAGATATTCCATAATTACGTTTTTCATTCAAATGATCTCATTCTAACAGATAGTGGTATTCATCGCTAATTTGTGAACTATTACATAATATACATTTACGCTTTCCCTTGGGATATTTTGTCATCGTTCTGTTTCGATAGGATGTTTATTGTTTGTTGTTCTTAATCTGCAGAAAAGAATTTCCTGATTTATTTCTAATATATTAAAGTCTTCCTCTAATTTAAACTTTAAAGGTTCTAATTTATAGCTTTTGTTAAATGTTGTACTTGATAATTCCTATCTCAATAAACTGATCTATGCATTGTTATATTAAGCATTTTAACCATTCATTATTATTAGTTTTCAGTTTCCCAAATATAAGGGAAGCAACAACCATTAAATATCTGTTTTACAAATGATATCAGGTCAATCTTCATATTTTTAATTTCATTCAATTGACGTACAAAATGTTAGAGTATTTTGATTGCTTGCCATAAGGCTTGCCCAAAGCCTACAGTTTTACTTTAATATCTATGTCAATATGATATCGCCCTAGATCCCCATACACCATATAGCTAGGTATGGATGTTTTTAAATGTAAAAATTGTAAATGTATTTTTCTAATAATATCATTGTTACTAAAACCCCACACATCCATATAGCAGGATCGATTTGATCATTTTGTTGACATGTTAATTAAAGTTTATGTTTCCTACCTATTTTCAAAACCTCAACACAGCCTTTAATGCTTTATCAGCCGGATACTTTTGGTTAAGTTAAAGTTTCGGGTTTTAGTAAAAATTACCGAGGTAATTGAAATTTTGAACTATCTAAAGATCAAGTTATATTATTATAACTTAAGCTCAAAATTTGTGGTAATCTCCATTTCCAAATACCATGACTTTAGTTTTGTTGACATCAACATTTACCTCCACGTGTCACAATATACATAAAATCATACAGCTGAGCTTGGAGATCATTTGCTGTCTTAGCTAATAATGCGGTATCATCGGCATATAACATACAAAAAGTTTTTAAAAAATGTCTAGATTGTTTTCTATGTCATCAAAAATAGTTTTTAATACTGTAATGTTTTTATTTTCGAAAAACTTTCTAAATCTTTTAAGAATAACGAAAAAAGAAAAGGCGACAATTTTTTTCATTGTCTTACGCCGTTATTACAATCAAAATATTCCGACATACATTGTAGTGGTATATGAGATACACGATTTTATAATGTCATACATACTTCAGACAGCATTTTGTACAAGACAACACTCACTAAACCCTATCAAAATCTTTTTCAAAGTTTATAAAGCACAAAATAACTTTTTTTTAGTTTCAAAACACGAGAAAATGTAACAAGAGTAAAAATAAATTCCCTGGACATTTACAATTGTAATCTGTCTGTAGTTCTCGGGGTCTTGACATGGATATTTCTCTGTACCAGTGTAATTGGTTTATGAGAATAAAGATTTGTTGTTTGTTGTTGTTGACTATCACCTTTATTCTGATAAATTATTTGATGTGGGTCTGTTTTGTTTTTGTTAATAATTTCGTCATGCCCACAAGCTTTATCATTTAAGTTTCTTTTTTGTACATTTAAGAATTTCCTCCCTTGAAATGTAGGTATTATATGCTTGTCGATTTGTTAAGAAATTACATTCTGTCTGTAGATCATTTCTGTCGTCATAATCTTGTGTAATCAATTAAAAAAAAATCATAAAGTTTATTAATTTCAATATTCGGTTGCTTCTTTTTGTTTAAACGTTTCCAAATTTGTAATACCTTTTGAAATTTTTGTGATGTAAGTTTTATATTTTTCATCCAATATCTGATTATAGTTCTTTTTTGCATTAATCATTGCCAAACGATTTTGTAGAGAATCCCTGTGCTTTAAACGTTTCTTCAGTTTTCTATAATTTTGAAATAGAAATAGACTCAATTTTGTCTGGTTGTTGACTATGTATCAGTTTTACGTTGTTGACCGGCTTTCTTGCATATGTTAGAAATATGGACATCAAATGACAATCAGTATTGATCCCTATCAGTACGATTCGCTACCATTAATGTCCTTGATATATTATAAAGTGGAAAATGGCTGCTGGCTGGTATAAACTTCATAAAAAGATTGAGAAATTGTAGTCTTCTTAATACAAATACACGGGGGGGGGATGGGGGGTACCTAAGGTACTTTTAGGTACAGGTTTGCGAACATAGACTTAAAAACCCACACTATTCATATATTTTCGGACGTTATAAAACGGGACGTAATCATATATTGAATTATTAAATCAGACCTATTCATATATTTTATTACTGCACATCCCCACTGACAAAATAGTCCGTTCACTACCCAGTGATGTTAATGGAACACTTAGTATGTAAAATCACTGGGGTTTACATAGGCTTAACATGCTTAAGATGAGCATTGAAGCATGGATGTATATAGAGAATTTACAACAGTGATCTCTAGATCGCAATCTGGTGACGAGATAGTGACAAGATGGCGGACCTCCATAAGTGCATTTTTAACACGGTAAATCCATTGTAGGAACTTAACCATTGAAAATATAATAAAACATCAAGAGGAAAAAGTGTTTCTTTTTATTTGAAGAATAACATATAAAATTTTTTCATTTTTTCGCGAAGTTTCCCTTTAATGGTAAGATGACCTCATTTTTAATTTTTCCTCAAATATAAGTTGGAATTTTTTCCATAAATATGAACTGAATTGAAAATTATTCGTATTATTATTTTCAACTTATTGAACGAAACTTTTTTTATACAAAATAATTGCGAAGTTGACTATTTAAGAAGGTATTTGGACGTTTCGGCCATACTTTTTTTTCGTCCATAGTAAATGTCGTCCACAAGACATCGGCCGCAGACATTTCGGCCATACTATTTATGTTGGTATATGGTTGATATATTCAGTATGCACAGGGATTAAAATGAACTATTAAGTTATCTTTAAATATTTAAAGATGATTCGTTTTTGTGTGGTCCACACTTGCCGTTTAACCGCTTGTGCCGACCTGAAATAAATAAAATAAAATTTGAAATTAAAAATAATGAATAAGTTACTGCTTTTCATTCTTTTGGTGAAGTTTAACGTTAACGGTGTAGTCTTATGTTATTTAAAGAGGTTGATCGGTAATCAGATGTCAACAACAATGTCGTTATCGTTTTATCTATAAATTATTAGACGTAGTTGTAATTCTTATTGTAAAAATGTGTAAATTAGGAAAGATTTTACTAACTTTGTTCAACAGATTATGTTAAACATTCACATTAAACTAACTAGTAGGTTTGTAGCGACAATCGTCAACAAGTTATTGTTTACATCGCACACGTGAAGTACACAATTATGGACATTTCTGACAAGAGAGTCAGTGACGAAGAGAAGATTCATGCTGCGGAAAAATTTAAAATGGAAGGAAACGAACAATATAAAGATAAAAATTATAAAGCAGCTATTGGGAAATACCACAGGGCAATTATCCAACTAAAGGCCGTTGGTCAGAACAGAAGTGTAGGAAATATAATGGGGCTATCCACAGAGCAGTCACAAAGTTCACCGGAAATTCGTGAAAAGACTAATGCACTGACTAGGGACTGTTATAATAATTTAGCTGGTAAGGGTTATTTTAATATGACACTTTCTAGAACAATTTAACACAAATTCTCCATTAATCTGTAGTCGGAGAATCCTCTGGCTCTGCCGTCCAACGTTAGCTCGAATAACCCAGAACAAGAAAAAAATATCGGAAAAATGCATTAAAAATTAATGTTTGTTATTTACATGTAAAACTGTATGTTTAAGGTATCCAACCCATGATTGAACTCACCGTTTCATATTATTGTTCGACTAAAAAATACAGTGTTATTCAATCAATGTATTGCCAATTAATGATAAAATTAAATATTTTTAGTCAATGTTAACATTTCTGAGCAAAAAAAGTTAGTTACCCAAATAGTATTTCTGATTTTTGCCAAAAAATTACAGAGGTCTGTTCCATTGAAATACAATGGACATCCGGGACATCTTATATGATCACATGGTCAATTATGGTCCGGATGAATACAAGTCGGATCGGCACTTGGTCAAAACGGCACCTGGTTAAATCGGCGCTTAGTATAGTAAATTCGGCACTCAGTATGGTTAATTCGGCACCTGATATAGTCAATTTGGCACCTATGTTTTTTTTCTGAATTTATTATAATATGTTCAGTTTTAAACAAAAACGACTGAAAGATAACAATGTTTATTTTAATTCATTAAAAATCTAGCACATATAAAAGCAACCAGCACTATAAAATCAAAGAACAGTTCAAAATGATAAAGTAATATATTAAATGATTTAAAAATCATTTCAATTCATCATATTAAAGTTACAGTTAATGTCAGCATTATGATCGTTACTGTGCAGGAGGTCCGTAAACTGATGCGCATTTCCTTAGTAAACAGCTGGCACTGATGGTGTTGTTCTTATATTGCTGCCACATAAACCTGATGGTTCTGTTGTCTTTGATGGCGTCTTCATTTTCCCTCTGCAACAAGCCATGCTGTAAGGGAATATCTTCTGCTTCTGCAAACACTACAGAGCTTCCTGTCTTGGACGAACTATTTTGACTGCATTTGATGCAACTGTCATCTGACATTTGGGAATGATAGTATCTATATAATATTTTCCATTTTTCTCAAATTTCTCACTTATTAAACAGCTTGGGCTTCGGCCTTTTAATCTTAATTTAAACATCATTTAGTTAACAATCATGAAACACTTTCAGGGTCATTATTACAACAACAAACCATTTAATTATACAAACAAAAAATTTGTTACTTTTTCAAATTAATTTAAATGTCTAATCATCGATGTTATTATAACAGTAATATATACTATTTATCAAACTTAACAGTTGTAAATTTCAAAGAATCCCCCAATTAACATAAATAATTAGTAATTATTTTATTTTAAATTATATTTTTCAACATTTCATGTATTAAAATTTGCCTTTTAAACAATTTTATTGTATAAATCATTTATCAGGTTCTGAAATCCAATGCCGATTTGACTATACATAAGTGCCGAATTAACTACTTTCCGGTGCCGATTTGACTTTTTCTTTAGGTGCCGATCTGACTTAGTGCTGATTTGAATTGCACGCGCTGTTTTGCTTATGGAGAGCTCTCTGACGTCACACGCAAAAAAAAAAAATAAGCGTTGGACCGCAGAGGATTCTCGGACTATCCCGGACACAACAATAGGTAATAGCAACAGATTTAACTGGTCACAGAATGCTCTGCCCAAGGCTTTTTTAGACTTTTATGGGAGTGTGGCCTTTGCAGTACTTTGATCGAATCACATGATATTCAGTTATCATATTGATTATACTGTACAGTGTATATGATCGTACAATGTATGGAATGCAGAAAAAAGTACTCCAACTGTCATACATTAATATTTTTGCATAACGTTTCTTTTATGTTAAGGCTAATGCAAATCTATGTGACTCGGCTACATGTATAGTAATCTATATGTTACCTACGTTATTCGAGAAAGACAATTTTTAATATTATGGCAGTTAATGTTGTAAAATTCAGTCGGGTCTAATGTATAGTGGTATGAATTAAGCTTCTTATTGTGTAAATTATTCAAATTAATTTAATTCCTTACAGTTAAAATGTTCAACAAGCATTTCTAAAGTTCTATTATTTCACCAAAAAAATCTGTTGTTCTTGATCACGTTGATGCTGCCAAAGTGACTGCATGTAAAATGCTGCAATTCTGTTGGGGGTAGAACCATTTGATTACTTCAAGTCAAATTTAATAAATACAAAATTAATACATATTATTTGTCTCTTACTCTACAAGCAGTTATTTATGCTGTGATCTTGTTTTCACATAGCTGGGACCATACTGGGACAGTTTCCAGTGCTCGACCCACAGAGCAGCCCAGTGCGTCCCCGGGTGGTGGATTGGGGAGACCCTCTTGTTGGGGGGATGTCAGGTCATAATAGGGAAAGCCTGGCCGCAGACCATAGAGGGTAATGTTTGGAGAGTGCCTAGCTCCTTGCACGATAAAGATCCCTTTTGTAGATTTCAAAAAAGAGTAGGCTCATTGTAGCCACTACAAAAGGCTAAATTCTCCGACCCTACCCAATACTTCGTACTTTTCTAGTGGCAGTTGTTCCCTGTGTCCCATCCCACCCCTTTATCAGTTGATGTATTGTTTGTTAACTTGTTCCCGTCTTGAATATAGCTGAAATAATGCTTGCTGGACATAAAGCAAACATCCAATCAATCAATCAATGTTTCCACATAGCTTACAATGGCCTTTTTAATAGGAGGCTTATGATATACAGCTGTAAAGAAATGTTTCCCCATAAAAGTTAACTTCAACATTGCTGAACAGTTATTGTTTAAGAAAAATACAAAAATGTATACATTCTGTGAGATGCGTTGTCAAATTTTATTGTCTGCAAATGTACACTTTAATGGAGAATAGGTGTGAAGCACATAGAAATTCATAGTAAACTAGAGCTACAATAATTTAGCTCCTTTTTAGCTCACCTGACTTAAAGTCATGTGAGCTATTGTTATCACTTTGCGTCCGTCGGCGTCGTCGTCGGCGGCGGCGGCGTCTGTAAACTTTTTACATTTTAATCTTCTTCTCTGAAACCACTTGGCCAATTGAAACCAAACTTGGCCATAATGTTCATTGGATGGACCTTTACAAAGTTTGTGTTTTTTATTTTGATTGGTAAACCAATATGGGCGCCACCTCAAGACTTAGTTTAACATAGGACCCTATGGGAAAAAAGTTAAAAAGGGCTTCTTCTCTGAAACCGTTTAACCAATCAAAACAAAACTTACTAGCAATATTGTTTGGACGGTCCTCTATAAAGTTTGTGTTTTAGATGGGAATTGGAAATTCAAAATGGCCGCCACTGCAGGACTTACATTTGTAGTTTAACATAGAACCCTATGGGAAAAAGTTTTAAAAGGCTTCTTCTCTGAAACCGGTTAATCAATGGAAACAAAAACTTACTAGCAATATTGTTTGGATGGTCCTCTATAAAGTTTGTGTTTTTTATGGCAATTGGAAATTCAAAATGGCTGCCACCGCAGGACTTAATTTAACATAGGACCCTATGGGAAAAAGTTTGAAAGGCTTCTTTTCTGAAACCGGCCAACCAATGGAAACAAAACTTACTAGCAATATTGTTTGGATGGTGCTCTATAAAGTTAATGTTTTTTATCCCAATCGGAAATTCAAAATGGCCACCACCGCAGGACTTGGTTTAACATTCAACCCTATGAGAAAAAAGTTTAAAAGGGCTTCTTCTCTGAAACCGTTTAACCAATCAAAACAAAACTTACTAGCAATATTGTTTGGATGGTCCTCTATAAAGTTTATGTTTTTTATGGCAATTGGTAATTCAAAATGGCCACTACCGCAGGACTTAGTTTAACATAGGACCCTATGGGAAAAAGTTTTTAAAGGCTTCTTCTCTGAAACCGGTTAATCAATCGAAACAAAAACTTACTAGCAATATTGTTTGGATGGTCCTCTATAAAGTTTATGTTTTTTATGGCAATTGGAAATTCAAAATGGCCCCTACCGCAGGACTTAGTTTAACATACGACCCTATGGGAAAAAGTTTTTAAAGGCTTCTCTGAAACTGGTTAATCAATGGAAACAAAAACTTACTAGCAATATTGTTTGGATGGTCCTTTATAAAGTTTATGTTTTTTATGGCAATTGGAAATTCAAAATGGCCACCTCCGCCGCAGGACTTATAGGACCCTATGGGCAAATAAAAAAAATCTTCTCTATACAACTGGTTAACCAATGAAACAAAGCTTTCTAGTAATATTGTTTGGATGGTCCTATTTAAAGTTTATTGAAAATTACAGGACTTACTTTAACATCAGGGAAATGCCATCTTCCTTGCCTATAAAATCAGGTGAGCGATACAGGCTCTTAAGAGCCTCTGGTTAGCTCACCTGACCCAAAGGGTCATGTGAGCTATTGTTATCACTTTGCGTCCGTCGGCGTCGTCATCGTCGTCTGTAAACTTTTTACATTTTAATCTTCTTCTCTGTAACCACTAGGCCAATTGAAACCAAACTTGGCCATAATGTTCATTGGATGGACCTTTACAAAGTTTGTGTTTTTTATTTTGATTGGTAAACCAATATGGCCGCCACCTCAAGACTTAGTTTAACATAGGACCCTATGGGAAAAAAGTTAAAAAGGGCTTATTCTCTGAAATCGTTTAACCAATCAAAACAAAACTTACTAGCAATATTGTTTGGACGGTCCTCTATAAAGTTTGTGTTTTTGATGGAAATTGGAAATTCAAAATGGCGGCCACCGCAGGACTTAGTTTTACATAGAACCCTATGGGAAAAAGTTTTAAAACGCTTCTTCTCTGAAACCGGTCAACCAATGGAAAGAAAACTTACTAGCAATATTGTTTGGATGGTCCTCTATAAAGTTTATGTTTTTTATGGCAATCGGAAATTCAAAATGGCCACCACCGCAGGACTTGGTTTAACATTCGACCCTATGAGAAAAAAGTTTTAAAGGGCTTCTACTCTGAAACCATTTAACCAATCAAAACAAAACTTACTAGCAATACTGTTTGGATGGTCCTCTATAAAGTTTATGTTTTTTATGGCAATTGGAAATTCAAAATGGCCGCTACCGCAGGACTTAGTTTAACATAGGACCCTATGGGAAAAAGTTTTTAAAGGCTTTTTCTCTGAAAACGGTTAATCAATTGAAACAAAAACTTACTAGCAATATTGTTTGGATGGTCCTCTATAAAGTTTATGTTTTTTATGGCAATCGGAAATTCAAAATGGCCACCACCGCAGGACTTGGTTTAACATTCGACCCTATGAGAAAAAAGTTTTAAAGGGCTTCTACTCTGAAACCATTTAACCAATCAAAACAAAACTTACTAGCAATACTGTTTGGATGGTCCTCTATAAAGTTTATGTTTTTTATGGCAATTGGAAATTCAAAATGGCCGCTACCGCAGGACTTAGTTTAACATAGGACCCTATGGGAAAAAGTTTTTAAAGGCTTTTTCTCTGAAAACGGTTAATCAACGGAAACAAAAACTTACTAGCAATATTGTTTGGATGGTCCTCTATAAAGTTTATGTTTTTTATGGCAACTGGAAATTCAAAATCGCCGCTACCGCAGGACTTAGTTTAACATGGGACCCTATGGGAAAAAGTTTTTAAAGGCTTTTTCTCTGAAACCGGTTAATCAATGGAAACAAAAACTTACTAGCAATATTGTTTGGATGGTCCTCTATAAAGTTTATGTTTTTTATGGCAATTGGAAATTCAAAATGGCCGCTACCGCAGGACTTAGTTTAACATAGAACCCTATGGAAAAAAGCTTTTAAAGGCTTTTTCTCTGAAACCGGTTAATCAATGGAAACAAAAACTTACTAGCAATATTGATTGGATGGTCCTTTATAAAGTTTATGTTTTTAATGGCAATTGGAAATTCAAAAAGGCCGCTACCGCAGATCTTAGTTTAACATAGGACCCTAGGGGAAAAAGCTTTTAAAGGCTTCTTCTCTGAAACTGGTTAATCAATGGAAACAAAAACTTACTAGCAATATTGTTTGGATGGTCCTTTATAAAGTTTATGTTTTTTATGGCAATTGGAAATTCAAAATGGCCGCCACTGCCGCAGGACTTAGTTTAACATAGGACCCAATGGCAAATAAAAAAAATCTTCTCTATACAACGGGTTAACCAATGAAACAAAGCTTTCTAGTAATATTGTTTGGATGGTCCTATTTAAAGTTTATTGAAAATTACAGGACTTACTTTAACATCAGGGAAATGCCATCTTCATTGCCTATAAAATCAGGTGAGCGATACAGGCTCTTAAGAGCCTCTGGTTATGTTTTGTTTGTTTGTATTTGTTTACAAAAAATAAACAAACATATGGAGTAAATAGATAAAATTGGCAATGTTTTTTTTAATGTGTTCTGCTCCGTAATATTATGAAATTTATTCTAATAATTTGATTCATCAAAAAAGGAAATATTCGTCTGAAGAACTTAATGGGACCAATAATCCCTGCAAGTTTGATCTCTTTATATTGTGTAGTTTTTGGATAAATAAGGTTTCACACAAAATCTGTGACAGACAGACTAAATTTTGTCAAAGTGAATATATTACTAGTACACAATAGAAGTTCTTTTTTTCATTCGAAACAAGATAAATGGCTTTTCACTTTGACATTTTTTATATTGTAGTTTAAAAAAACCCACATTTTTTCAGAATCCTACTTGTTCTGAGCGACCAAACATGAAAGTTGGGTAAAATGACATTTTAAATTCAACTACTTGAATTAAAGGACCACCCTGAGCATAGTACACTGTCTGTAGCACATGCAACAACTACCTGGTTTCAGTGACCACCTATAACCTAGACCACCCATGAAACATGAGCTTGTAATGACCTTTAATGCAACCACTCTGAGCATATAACACTTTCTGGAGCACAAGTAACCACTTAAGCTTACATTTGTTGAGTAATCACCCCCTCCACTTTTTGTGCTTAGATATGTTCAATTTAGTGAGATAAAATTCTAAAGTTTTTTCCTTTATAACTCACGAAGAAATGATAAAGTTGTGTATTTCAAGGACACTAAAGTGCAACCCATGAAATCTAGGAGCTCTCTAAGAGGTCTGGACATTTTGTTTTTTCTGCTGATTTCCAAGTTCGTTGACATTCATGCACATCCGATATACTTGGTTGAGGTGATGTCAACATTCTTATTTGATTCTCAATGTTTACAAAAAGCTAGGCTGTAAAAATTGGCCATCAACTTCAACAACCTGGGACGTTTTCTGGTTTGTCAGAATGGTTTCTGCTGTTGCCATGTTTTGAGAACATAAAAAACTCTGAATGGTTTTACGTCCATTTTCAATAACCATTCTTTGGTATCTAGTAGGAGATCTGAACACAACACAATAGCAGGGTGAATGCTGAGTCCCCATGTTTCTCCCATGCAGGGCACACAATTTCATTCTATTTGATGTAAGACATGTCGCAAACTTAAAAATACATAGCAAATCGAAAAACACAAAAATTTTACTGAAACACATGTGATCTTGACCTTGGTCACGGTGAAAGATGACCTGTAGTGAAAATCCCATGTTTCTGTTACTTCTGGTTAACAAGTAGCCATTTTCATGTAATTGAAAAGGGAGAAAACTCTTGTAAGAAGGAGAAAAAAATCCTTCACGTAATATGTAAAAAAGTGTACACAGAAGCTTTTTTGTTATAGGAATATTTCCGTAAAGAAAAAGGGTTCGGTGTGTCAGGGTGAACTTGTTAATGCATAATGTTTCATGCTTCCAAGGCACAAAAGGAAAAAAAATTAAAAAAAATATTGGTTCAATCGTTTTAAAGTACGATTAATAGGCTTTCCAATTGATGCAATGAAAAAGAACACCAATATTAAATGTTTGTTTGTTTTAATGGGGTTTAACACCACTTTCAGAAATTTTTTAGCTATATCATAGCTATATCCAGATTTTGTGGGGGAGAAAGGTGGAGTACCTGAAGAAAACCCTCAAGTCCTTCTGTAGGAAAACTGGCAATCCTTGTCAATTAAGATTGGAATGAAGCACAGCCTGCCCTCATCGAGACTCAAACTTGCAACCTCAGTGTTGACAGAGCATGGTCAATAGTATACCAACTGAGCCCCCCTTGAAATTTAACATCTAAACAATAAATGACCTTGACCTCTAACCTTTTGATCTATTCTTATATTAATCTGTTATTCATAAATATGTGCATTTATAAGAATGGATCACTTAACATACAAGGGAAATTTTTTAAATAGGACATTGACCTTTCCAAGTGTAAGGGGGATATAAGTCGGTGAAGAAAATGAGATCATTGCGCCAGGTTCCACGGCAAAAGCTTAATGTAATGTCAGATCCATGGTTCAAAATGTCTTACATGTCACAAAACAAAATTTATAATGCATCTGAAAACTGAAAAAATGGAAAAGAAACAGAGAAAACAATAAGGCTTTCCATTCTGAAGTGGAAAGCCTTAATAAAAACACCAATAACAGTAAGGCTTTCTACTCAAAAGTGGAAAGCCCTAATTACTTACCTGCCTACTGATGGAGGGTGCATAAGAAAATATACAATGCTTAAGCAATGTAAATGTGTACTTTACATGTACATGTATATTGATTTAATGTTTTTTACATTTACATTTTGCTTAATTATTTTCAAGCTTGAACTATTCAGTGACTTACAGGAGAGTGTGCTAGACTCTAATATGAACTCCATAGGACATTAACAGATTGTTGTGATATGCTATAGAAATGTATTCCTCAGTTATATTATAATGCTTATGTCTGCTTATGCTTTTGCTAAATATCTGGATTTTTATGCTGTGATATATATATTTATAAATATAAATTTTATATATGTTTCTATGTTGAAATGTTGTGTTGTATGGTCAATTTGTCTTTAATGCCCATTGTATTTTAATATATAGTTTTTAGTTGGCTAAAGAGCTCTCTGAAGAATCATTATGTTTAAACATCTGTATTTGGTAGATGCTAGCAATTGGCTTTCAAGAAGTATTACGATATTGTACAGTGGCTACAGCCACCGTTTCCTAAAAATTACAGGTCTTTTTCATACGGTATTATATTGTGGTAAACATGTATGCGTTCACATATTTTGTGTATTTTTTAAGCATTGCTTCAGCATTGTGTACATTTAGTTGTCCTATTTGTTTTGTCCTACCGGTATATGTGTAATGTCTAGGTCACAGTGCAGCATTGAAGCAATTAATCCCCATCTGTCCCATAACTCTGTTGTTTAATTTTAATGGATCTTCAAATAATGTGGCACTTGTGGTCAGATCTTTACATGAAAAATTCAAGTCACTTCCTTTAAGGTCATGGTACGAGTTATAGTTCAGCATTGAAGCATATTCATGTCCAATCCATGACTATGCTGTCTGTCAATGCATCATCAAATTGTGTGGCACAAGTGGTTATATTTCCAGGATGACATTGGTGCTACTTTAAGGGTCAAGGTCACAGTATGACCTTCAAGCAATTTCTGTGCCCCTTAATTTCATTGTTTGTGCTCCGATTTTAAATCATTTGACATTCAAAACTCTTGTTTGTGTCTGTTTTGAAGCCAGGATACAATATATGCCATAGTATTGTTCATTTGTAGCTTTTCTATGTTGGTGTTTCTGCTGTATTGTTGGGGCATAAATAGGAAAGAGTTAGCAATCAAAGTGACTGGCAAAGCCCATCACATACTTTGATACATGACTGTTCCAAAGCCAGTGGTTTCCCTTATTTTTATTGTTTGTTGTTTGTTTTTCATTAATTTTATGGTGATGTCCTATTTTTGGGTGATTAATTAGATTATGAGGTTTGCTATTGATTTATCCCTGCTTCTTATATACTTATATAGTAATTTGTTTTCTATGGTTCAAGCTTGATACAGATATTATATTATGTTTTTAGCATGCATGTTACAACAAGAAGATCCAAACTATGAAAAGATCATAGAACACTGTAACAATGTATTAGAGGTCTCAGAAGGAAACGTGAAGGCTCTGTACAGGAAGGGTGTAGCTTTGTATCATCTGAAAGACTATGAAGAAGCTGTAAAGCATTTAGAACAGTCAGGACAAACTGGTAGGTATATAATAGTCAGGACAAACTGTTTTTTTGTTTTTTGTTTGATGGTGTTTAATGCCACATTCAGCAATTGTTCAGCTATATCATGATGTCCAGTTTTTATTGTGAGGAGGAAGCTGGAGTTCCAGGAGAAAACCCCCGACCTTCTGTAGTAAAACTGGCAATCCTTGTCAATTAAGATTGGTGTCAAGTGCATCCTCCTGCAGCGAGTCTATAACCCGCAACCTCAGTGTTGACAGACCATGTCATCAATAGTATACAAACTACCTTAACCACTCAGCCACCGAGGCCCCGGGACAAAGTGGTAGGTACATGTCTATGATAGCAGTTAATATACATGAACTTTTGAATATTTAAGCTTATTTACCTTTTGGTGTGTGTTGTTTTTTCTTAAGACAATAAATAACATGTATGTCCTTCTCTCTTATTAAATTTTGCCATATAAATGTACTGTTTCCTTCACAATTTTGTGATAAAATAAAAGAACAGCAAGCTCAGTAGCCTTGCAAATGTGGCTCTAAGATTTCTTACCCTTTTCATATTGCCCACATTTTGCTGTGTCAATATATCATTATCTGACCACTGAACATTCTGTTTCCTTTGGGATACCTACCTATGAATCTATTGTTTGACAACTCATTCTAAATTCAGCTGAAATATGTCCTGCTGTGCATTGAAAAATTGCAATCAGCTGTGAGCATTATTCTCACTGCTTTACTTGCAAGTACATTCCTATCTAACACAGCCAAATATAGACCAACCATTCAATTTTCTGTAACACTTGTATGTGTAAGAAATACAATTTGTGTTCTTTAATTTGTAAATACCCAATACATTTTTTTTTATTTCAGATTTGTTAACAAGAAAATATTTGACTTTAAGTAAAGAGGAATTGGCTAAACAAGAAAAAGAATTAAAGTTAGCATATAGAAAAATGTTTAATCAGCCAGAGAAAACATAACAAAATTATGACCATATTGTGGAATACATTTATGTTTGTAATTTTTATTGAAATATACATATTCTCTCTCTTTTTTTTAATAAATGTTTTGTTTCAATAGTGTTACAACTATTTCTTAATATTAAATAAATGTTTGAATCTGTTCAATGACAAATGTACTAGTATTGTATCTGCATCTTGGACAGACTGCAGGTTTTGAAGTTTCTGTGGTACAATAGGGAGAAACAGCATTGTCATCCATTCCTAAATATGGCCATGGGCAACAATTTTGTGTCGACTGTTCCTTATTATGGGGCTTCAGTTTAAATACCAGTCAATTTTTCAACAAAAAACCCATAGATAATGGCCATACAAAAAATTAAACTTTTAACAATGACCATCATCTGGTCAGGATTTGGAAAGGAAACTTATCAAGAACCATCCATGCTAAATTTGTTTTTGATGAATAATATCCATACAAAAATAGACCAGCAAAAATCTTTAATAAGAGTGATTAATCAATTGATGCTGGATGTTTGATGTTTGAGACCAAGCAAGCAATATTTCAGCTGTTTTTAAGGATAAAACAAAATTGTCATATTGGGCTGTGATGTGCTACATATGGGAAAATGTGCCTCAGAAAAAGGAATGTGTAACAAGTAGTTATAGACAAGTTAGCTTGAGAACCTGTACCTGGTGAACATGCAACACAATTTCACTTGCATGGAGTGAACAATGCACTCGCCCCACACAGAACCTCAGAGAACATTTTAGCCTCATTCCCCACACAACCACAGGGAACATCACCTCTCCCTACACAACTTCAGAGAACCTAGCCTTTATGTCGACACACAACCTCAGTGAATATAGCCTTTCTCCCCATACAACCTTAGAGAACATAGCCTCTTTACCCACACAGAACCTCAGAGAACAAAGCATCTCTCCCCACCTCCTCGCACAGAACCTCCAAGAACGTAGCCTCTCTCCCCAGTGTATTTTCTTTTTTACAAAATGCAATATCGTAGGAACCATCACAAAAAAACTTATATCCACTACCCTGGAATTTGGTCATTTCTTTAGGGGGAGAAATGACAGAAATGGGTTGGGAAAACAGACCCCTGGTGTCCTCACACAGAACCTCAGCACCATACAGGACTAGGGAGAACATATCACTCTTGCCTCACAGAAATAAAAAAAAACTAGCCCTCTCCCCACACAACCTCAGAGAACAAAGCACTATCCCCAGGAAAAACATCATTCTCCCCAAACAGGACGTCACAGAATATAACCCTCTAAACACACAAAATGTGAAGGAATATAGTACTCCAAAAGCAGGACCTAAGAAAACTGTCTCTCTACTCAGGACCTTGGCTTAAACATTGACATTAGATGTGTATCTACGTCACAGACACAACAGCTGTGTTCTTGTGATGTTTGCATATTTCTCCAATATTTAGTATATGTACTCTCTGTTAACAGGTTAGTTCATGAATTTTTAAATGAAAATAATTTAATTTTGACAAAGGAATATAAAAAAACATAATTCAATAACTTCATTTTCAAGTGCCACAATTACCGCTACATGTACAGGTACTTAAATATGCACAAGTATAGTACACAAAATGGCTCACATGTACCTTTTATCCAGAATTCTATCCAGGGGATAGGTAGTACTCTATCCAGCTGATAGGGGGTAAATGTTTTCAGTCTCTGTGTGCCCATCAATAACCAATTTCATACCCCCACTACCCATAGGGGATAGATGGTACAAGGTTTTGGTCTGTCCATGTGTGTTCTGTGTGTGTGTCTGGGTCTTTAACAATTTTATCCTCACATTTCTCTCAACAATGATAAATGATACACTATAGCAATTTTGTCATAGCTTTGCATGGTCAAGCCAAATCATGACATTTATTTTCAGACCTCTATAAAGCAGGGGTATCATCATGGAGCATTAGCTCACAGTAACATGTCTGTCCATTGGTTTCAGACAAGGTCTCTATCTGGATGCAACTCTCAATGAAAAAATAATTGCTATATTATATTTGCAAGAAATTATTATAATTTTCTCGCCAATCAGATGAAGACCTGTTCATAACTGTTGACAACATATTTCTAATGGATGGTGGAAACACTTCATTCTGCAAATAGAAATTTGTGTATTAGCTGTAGCTAATTGAGAAACGCATGCTAAGTACTCGGTAAGTGTTTAATAGCAGTAGTAAACTATTTTCAGGCAAGTGTTATAAAGCTTTAGCTGACTTAATGAATGCCAGTGTATGTGTCTAAATTATTTTACAACTATTTAACAGGTTGCATGTCAGTGCAATTGTCTGAAATGTCAGTTTCGTGGACTACTACATACAACTCACTGAATACTAGTGTATGTGTCTGCATTGTTGTATAAGTATTTCACATGTTGAATGTCGGTGCATTTCTGCATTGTTGTATAAGTATTTCACATGTTGAATGTCGGTGCATTTCTGCATTGTTGTATAAGTATTTCACATGTTGAATGTCGGTGCATTTCTGCATTGTTGTATAAGTATTTCACATGTTGAATGTCGGTGCATTTCTGCATTGTTGTATAAGTATTTCACATGTTGAATGTCGGTGCATTTCTGCATTGTTGTATAAGTATTTCACATGTTGAATGTCGGTGCATTTCTGCATTGTTGTATAAGTATTTCACATGTTGAATGTCGGTGCATTTCTGCATTGTTGTATAAGTATTTCACATGTTGAATGTCGGTGCATTTCTGCATTGTTGTATAAGTATTTCACATGTTGAATGTCGGTGCATTTCTGCATTGTTGTATAAGTATTTCACATGTTGAATGTCGGTGCATTTCTGCATTGTTGTATAAGTATTTCACATGTTGAATGTCGGTGCATTTCTGCATTGTTGTATAAGTATTTCACATGTTGAATGTCGGTGCATTTCTGCATTGTTGTATAAGTATTTCACATGTTGAATGTCGGTGCATTTCTGCATTGTTGTATAAGTATTTCACATGTTGAATGTCGGTGCATTTCTGCATTGTTGTACAATTATCTGATTATGTCCATGCATATATCTGAATTGTAGTCAGTTACCTGAATTGGTCCAAATTATTGACTTGTTTAATGTTAACACATAAATTTGATAATTTTTATTAATGCATACTTGGCAACAAAAGTGCATTGTTATAGAAGTATGACTATCACCTTTAAAAGTTCACATGCTTTTACTGCTTTACTGCTAATTCTGTAATTTTACAACAGACAGGAAATGACACGCCAGTATCAGTCCTGCTGCAACACATAGAACTTCAGCATCTGTAAACTGATTTATTAATGCATGCCCTAAAAATAAGATAATTTAATTTTTTACTGAGATAGCCTCAACACTTGTATGATTTGTTCTTAATTATTAAGTATTCAGAATTCCAATGAATGCAGGATTAACATTTTACAATTTGCCATATTTATCAAACATCAACAACGTCCTGAATATAGCTGAAATATTGCTTGCTGGACGTTAAACAACAAACAATCAATCAATCAAACATCAACAAACTGTTGTTCTGGAATGAATAATTTTGTAACTTCTATCCTTTCTTTGAAAAATGCAAATTGTACATTACAAGCAGTACATTTTGACAGTACCAACATTTTCTAAAGGTATTAAAACAATATGCCAAATTACAGCCTGCTTTGACAGCAGGAGAGCCAAAAATGATTTCATACATGTACAATTAACAGTGTCTTCACAAGAAATCTTTATAATTTCTACAATATTGACATTATGAGTGATATTGAAATTTTAATAGAACACTCCTTTTATTTCAAGTACACATAAATAGTAAATAATTTACTTTATACATTATATCTAAATAAAAAAAAACAACCTGTTACTCTTTTTTTTTCATTTTAAGTATCAAATTCAATTAAACAAAGAAATATGAATAAATCATTTTTTTGTCAAAGGGGAGTAAGCCTGGACATTTTTTTCAAGTCATTGAAAATTTGAAAATAAGGAAAAAGTAATGTTTCAGCTTTAATTTGAACATTTTATATTATAATATAATGATTGTTTTACTGAAAGTATCTGAATTCATATTGCAAACATTCCATATAAAGTAAAATAAAGATACATCAATATGGATGTTTAATACCAGGTCAATGCAGACTTTAATTTTTTAGTTTTTAGAATGTTTGAAAAGAGGGCAAAACATAATTCAAAGCTGTCTGATAAACATAATCTGCTCCATCAAAACAACAAATTTATGATAATATACAAGTTTATATGTAGAAGTCAAATATGCTTCATGTGCCAAACATTTTTCTGTTTTTTGTTCAGTAAATAAAAGATCACTTAGAGTTAATATATAAGGAATGCATGTCCTTCAAACGAGATCTAAATTTTTTAAAATTTCTGTTCATAACGTTCCATGATTACACTGCAGTTGTGATGTAGTAAATCATGACAACGCGAAATCATTGTAGATATTAAATAATAAATGACTTAATTGTACTAGAAGTTGTTAATATTCCTTACTTATTTTCTAATGTCTGTCTACTGAATTTTTTTTAATGATTGGAAAGATTTGACTTTAGTTTAACTGTTTACTTTTCCGCATATAGAAAGGCCACATCCTTAAGTAGTTGAAGATTAGCTTGCATCATGTGATGTTAGCTAGAAGTTTAATACTGCTCAGATATATGTTAGTCTCAAGTACTTGTAACAGTTCCTAGGAGTGATCCATAGAGGTGCAAAAATTGTCCCAAGGATTCAGGCTAGGGATTCCAACTTAATTGGGTTGTCAGATTAATAGTAACTCAAAATTTTTACAGATTTATAAAGCAAGGTAAAACACATATTTTTTATTTTAAAAGAACTTAAACCCTAGTTCATTGACATGTTTAATTATATAACAAATCTTAATACAAGTAGAAATGACTTAAAAGCATCTGAACCACATGGAGCCATATACCGGTAGTTGGTTGACATGCACTGTAACAGTCTACTTCTTATGTCACCATCTAAAATCTGAAATGAGAATGTGTCCAGACCTGTTAATACACTTCATCATTGATTTCTAACTTTATATTTTCTAATAGTGACTGATAAAAAATAAACAGAAAAAAAATGAAAATACAAAACTTGAATTACAGCATCCAAATTTACTCCAGTTGTAGATAATGACACTAATTTCTCCTTGTATTTTTATAAGTTAATTATGAACTGTCACTAACCTTTTCAATGTTGACATAAGGTAAAAGAGCACTCAGAATCCCATATTGGCCTCTCACATATCAGGTAGTTCTTTGTAACCTTGACAACAAACCAGGTATAATGTCATGACTTTGGAACTGCTTATAAAAATGGTGCCAGATATGAAGCAGACTAGAAAAGATTCACATGATGATTTGTGGGATATCTCGTACTGGACTGTACCAGTTTAACCAGACTATATCGGTTGTCATAGAAATCATGTCTGCTGTGTTATTAAAGTCATTAAAAGGATATGTTAATGACAACAATTTGGAAAACAACTGTTCTAATGTACAAAATGCATAATACATGTAGTGAAAAGAAACTGATCCTTTACATAACGTAATAATTTGCTGGAAACATTGCCATAAAAATGTTTCATTCTGTAACAGAACACTTTCACATGACAGGATCCCTTTTATTATTGCTATGTCCACTCATAAAGTTTTCTATATGGTGTTCATGTCTGCTTCTAACATGTAAATACTCAACAGAAAACTCTTGATCTGAAAGAAAAGTAAAAACTTAAGTAATACATACATAAACTGTGATTGAAGGAAATGGTGTAAAATATACTATTATACTTAATGCAAAAATGCTGTCTTTTTATTGGACAATGATCCTGTGTTAATTACAACTGATTCCGATTTCAACCCCATCCCATTATAGCAAAGGGTATTAATTCTCCATGCTTTCGTCCCAACGGGTGATATAAAAAAAATGCATGCCTAGGCAGGAAATTATCACCTGCTCAGGCCATGTTTATGGGATATATAAAAAAAATAATCACCAGCTGGGACTGAAATTGCTGACCCATTTCAGCTTAAGTTTACTAAAATGTTGTTATGGTTTTTTTTCATTTCTGTGCAAACATGTCAGAGGCACAACAAATACATGACACTGGTCAATATTATTGACAAACACGCATTTTACATCTAACACATATTCCAGTGCAGTATCTTTATGGTTGTTCATGCTCCTTCTTTAGACAATAGGCAATCAGTATAATAACTAGAGGCTCTAAAGAGCCTGTATCGCTCACCTGACTTACAAAAAAACTTTTTAAGACAATACTTTTCTTGCAAATTTTGATATTAAATGCTAAAGAGTTTATGTGAAGATGCTGTTTCTATGAATGTTGCCATGTTGAATTTACAATCAGCAGTAGGAGTGTTTCTGAGAAGAAGCAGTTTTTGTTTTTTCATAGGTTAGTATGTTAAGTGATGTTCCATAGTGGCAGCAATCTTGTATTTTGGATCGAAACAAACAACTCATAATTGGTAGAGAACCATACAATATCACATATCCTAAAATCTGCCAAGCTGTTTGTGAGAAAACGAATTTTAATTTTTTCAGCCAGTCAGAACGCATTTGCAGCTCTGGCAGCCATGTTGAATTTCCTATCGGCTCGAAACATACTTAAAATAATAAGATTACTATCACTTCTGCATTATTTGGTTAAATTGTGTGGAACTGAGTTTCAGAGAAGAAGCTGTTTGTATGGTTTTCCCATAGGGTCCTATGTTAAGCTGTGTTCCACCGTGGTGGCCTCTTGGAATTTAGATCGCCACAAAAAACTAAAATTTTGTAGAGGACCATCTAAGGTACATTTGTGCAATATTTCAAATCAATCTGCTAAGCGGTTTGTAAAAAGAAGATTTTTGAAATTTCAGCCAATCAGAACCCATTAGTTGCCCTGGAAGCCATGTTCAATTTGCAATTGGCTCAAAAAACTCAAAATAATAAGATAAATATCCATTAATCATTTCTTCATAATTTGGCTTCATTTGTGTGGAACAGTTTCAGAGAAGACGATGTTTGTATGTTTTTCCCATAGGGTCCTATGTTAAACTATGTCCTGTGATGGTGGCCATCTTGGATTTTGGATCGGCACAAAAAACTCAAACCTTGTAGAGGACCACATAAGGTACATTTCTGCTATATTTTAAATCAATCTGCCAAGTAGTTTATGAGAAGAAGATTTTTGAATTTCAGCCAATCAGAACACATTAACGGCCCTGGAAGCCATGTTGAATTTGCAATTGGCTGGAAAAACCCAAAATAATAAGATAATTATGCAACCTTCATTTCCTTATTAATTTGGCTTCATTGTGTGGAACAGTTTCAGAGAAGAAGTTGTTTATATGTTTTTCCCATAGGGTCCTATGTTAAACTATGTCCTGTGATGGCGGCCATCTTGGATTTTGGATCGGCACAAAAAACTCAAACTTTGTAGAGGACTATCAAAGGTACATTTCTGCAATATTTCAAATCAATCTGCCAAGCAGTTTATGAGAAGAAGATTTTTGAATTTCAGCCAATCAGAACACATTAACGGCCCTGGAAGCCATGTTAAATTTGCAATTGGCTCGAAAAACCCAAAACAATAAGATAATTATGCAACCTTGATTTCCTTACTATTTTGGCTTCATTGTGTCGAACAGTTTGATAGAAGAAGTTGTTTATATGTTTTTCCCATAGGGTCCTATGTTAAACTATGTCCTGCGATGGCGGCCATCTTGGATTTTGGATCGGCACAAAAAACTCAAACTTTGTAAAGGACCATCTAAGGTACATTTCTGCAATATTTCAAATCAATCTGCCAAGCAGTTTATGAGAAGAAGATTTTTGAATTTCAGCCAATCAGAACACATTAATGGCCCTGGAAGCCATGTTGAATTTGCAATTGGCTCGAAAAACCCAAAACAATAAGATAATTATGCAACCTTCATTTCCTTATTAATTTGGCTTCATTGTGTGGAACAGTTTCATAGAAGAAGTTGATTATATGTTTTTCCTATAGGGTCCTATGTTAAACTATGTCCTGCGATGGCGGCCATCTTGGATTTTGGATCGGCACAAAAAACTCAAACTTTGTAGAGGACCATCTAAGGTACATTTCTGCAATATTTCAAATCAATCTGCCAAGCAGTTTATGAGAAGAAGATTTTTGAATTTCAGCCAATCAGAACGCATTAATGGCCCTGGCAGCCATGTTTCATGTTTGATTAGCACCAAAAACTCAAACTTTGTTAAGAACCACCCAATAAACATTCCTGCCAAGTTTGGTTCCAATTGGCCAAGTGGTTGTGGAGAAGAAGATTAAAATGTAAAAAGTTTACGGCCGACGACGACGAAGACGACGACGACGGACGCAAAGTGATGAGAATAGCTCACACTGACCCTTTGGGTCAGGTGAGCTAAAAATCATACTGCTCATGAATTGGGGTGTTAGGGTAGATTATCACATGAAGGAAAAATTACCTCCCTTGACATAGTCTCAGGTGGGTTTTTTTTCATGTGATAATTTACCCTAATACCTTCATTAAAAGGTAGTATGATTACCATCTTAACAAGATCATGTAGAAAAAAACATTAATACAGTTTCACTCGAAGATTAAAATTTTGTTCATAAAGTGGCATGAATAAGAAGATTGTATATCCTTACTGTTTTTGTAAAGATGATTGACATGAAAATGTATATGACAAGCAACATTAAATTCACATTGCCAAAACAACAGCAAAATTTAATTGATCTAAACATCTACAGACAAACACTAGCATCTGAAGTTGATTGTATTAATAAGTAATACGTAAGGTGTCTGTTCCTAATGAACAATACACATTCCAGAATGCTGTAGAAATGGATACTATATTATCTAATTTGATCAAAACAAGACTGACAGCTGTTCCACATAAAAATTGACAGCCTATGGAATATCACTAAAAATGAAGAAAATTCTAATAAACACATATGTTTTCTGTTGTCCTAATAAATTAATGATATTTGGTTGTATGTAAAGTCCAGAATATCAAATCATGTGTATTGTTTTCACTTTGTTAATGGCCAGAGGACTACTATTTGTTATGAACAAATCAAAGTGCCTGGCTAATGGTGTTTAACACTACTATCAGCAATTTTTCAGTGATAGTTTCCAGTTTATTTTTGGATGATGAAGCTGGAGAACTAATGAAAATACCTGACCTGGCTTGGAAGAAAAAGTGGCAATCCTTAAAATGATAAAAGGCGACTTGTCTGATTGTCAGGTCAAAAATAGGGAAGGGTTTAACTAGTTCAACCCAAATAATGTTTTATGTGACTGTTCTAAGCCATAAGTTTTTGTGAATGTTCAAATCAAGTAGTTTTTGTGACAGTTTGAAGCCAGTAGTTTATGCTCATTTGTCCTTAATTTTGGCTGACTTGTTGTTTTGTCTTTAAGTGATTAAACAAATTCTAAGGTTTTTGTTTTGAATTTTCTACTTTATGTACAAAAACAATGACTTCTTCATTTTTACTTTGGATCAGAAATTAATTGTCAAAATTATGAAATTGACAGATGTGATTATAATTTGAAAATAAATAAAATTTATTGTAAGAGTAAATATAACTAGAGGCTCCCAGGAGCCTGTATCGCTCACCTGAACCTGAAACCAAACAACCCTTTTTTATCCAGCTTTTCTTTGCTATAAGGAATTGCCCAACACTTCTGTAAAAATCATTAATTTTGACCTTTTAAGTGAAATAACTCCTACAAGGAGGATATTCTGATGGTTAGAGGGAGAAGGGAGGTTCACTTCAAATTTTCTGTATCTGTTATACTTTTTTAACTATCAGTCGAAAACTCTCTCGACCCCACCCCCCCCCCCCCCCCTATTTTTTTCATTTTTTTCTATTTTAATCCAACGTAGCTATGTAGGTAGTCAGGTGTCATGATTTAGACAATTTTGGTAGAGGACATCCTAAAGATGATGTATGCAATGTTTCAAAGCAGTCCTTTCATTGGTTTAAGAGGAGAAGATTTTTTAAAATCAAGTAAATTTGATTAAAAAAATGTTCAAGGAGAATAATTCCTAAACGGTTCATCAGACAATCTTGACCCTAAAGTCATTTTTGTAGCCCTCATAGAGCAGAACAATTAAGCAATGCTAACTTTTTCTCTAGTTCTAATAATTTTCAAGATTTTGAGGCAAAAATGTCAAAAATAATCAATTTCGACAATTAAAGGGCAATAACTCCTATAAGGTGTCATCATACAACTTCAACCCAATGGAGTGTTTCGTAGAGCTTTTGATGCAGATGAAGGCAAGTCTCTTCGGTTTTCCAGTATCTGTTACACTTTTTTAAATATAAGCCAAAAACTGTATTTTACCGCCCCCCCCCCCCCCAATCCTATTTTTAGCCATAGTGGCCATGTTGGTTAATCTGCAGCCATGGTTGGTGCAAACTTGGTTGAGGACATTTGACAGATGATGTGTACAAAGTTTCAAAGCAGTACTTTCAGTTGTTTCAGAGGAGAAGATTTTAAAAAATCAATTAAAACCGATTAAAAAAAACAGTTCAAGGGGAATAACTCTTAAACGGTTAATCAGACAATCTTGACCCTTAGGTCATTTTTGTAGCCCTCATAGAGCAGAACAATTAAGCAATGCTAACTTTTTCTCTAGTTCTAATAATTTTCAAGATTTTGAGGCAAAAATGGCAAAAATCATCAATTTTGACAATTAAAGGGCAATAACTCCTACAAGGAGTTATCATACAACTTTGACCCAATGGAGTGTTTTGTAGAGCTTAAGATGCTGAAGAAGGAAGGTCTCTTCGGTTTTCCTGTATCTGTTATACTTTTTGAACTATAAGCAAAAAACTGTATTTTGACCCCTCTGTTCTATTTTTAGCCATGGCGGCCATGTTGGTTGGTCTGAGGCCATGATTTGGGCAAACTTGGTAGAGGGCATTTTACTGATGATGTATGCAAAGTTTCAAAGCAATCCCTTCAGTGGTTTTGGAGGAGAAGATTTTTGAAGAAAAGTTAACGACGACGACGACAACGGACGACGACGGACGCCAAGTGATGGCAATAGCTCACATGACCCTTCGGGTCATCTATTAATTGTTCAATAAAAGCTAAAAGTTACCTTACTTAGTACATGAACCAAATGATTTACAAGACATCTACAAAGTTTTACATTCTCTTCATCTGTTTTTATTAAATACTGGTGAGGCAAATGTAGACGGCAAAACTTATATTACAGTAGTGTGATCTAAAATAAAATATGTTGCTTTCAATAAAATGTTGTCTATAAATGTCAAACTCAAATTAAGTCATGAATTACACAGTGCCCAGTCATAGTTCTATGGCCCTGTTAAGTCATGAATTATGTAGTGTAGCAGGGATAAATGCAGCCTTAATCGTTTGCGTTAGGGAAGTACTTTTTTATAGCTCAATCAGTTAGAGCAATGACTTCAGACACAAAGGTTGAGAGTTTGAATCCCTCCTGTACCATTGATGATTTTCACAACAATTACACATGAATTACACAGTGCCCACTCATAGTTCTATGGCCCTGTTAAGTCATGAATTACACAGTGCCCACTCATAGTTCTATGGCACTGTTAAGTCATGAATTACACAATGCCCAGTCATTGTTCTAAGGCCCTGTTAAGTCATGAATTACACAGTGCCCAGTCATAGTTTTATGACCCCGTTCCCTAAACTTTAGTCCTGTTTAACCTAGCAGTTGTTCTATGACCCTGTTACCTTATTTTGCTGAATCCTGTCATTGTTCTTGGACCCTGCTTCTTCCCCCCAAGGCCTGTTAAACACATTCATAGTTATATAGCCCTGTTTTCTTTAATGTTAACAGTTACAACCAAAGAAATTTTATAAGTGTACTTTATTATAGAAACCATTTATGAAATGACTTGGTTTATGAAGCCTTTATATAACTTTTTTCATAATCCTCTTGTTAAAATATGTTTCTGTTAAACACATTCAAAGAAATATTTACTTGCACGCTTACCTTCATTCTAGGGCTTTATTGCATATCAGACCTCTATTACTAGTCTGTTTATTATGGAGGCCAATACAAGTTTAGAGTCAGGTTCAGATCTGTGTGCAGTTCAATGTTTTCTTTGGATTTAGTGCAGTATAATAAAACAGTTATGTCCATGAAAATAAAAAATCCATTTTCATTTTGAAATTTATGGCTGCTACTTTTCATGGAGGTCATAGTTGTAACATTTTTATGTTCATTTGCCAACTGCATATTTTTTTATATTAACTTAAAATGTTTCTTATTTATGGGTTAACCAAATATAAAAAAATACATATAATAAATCATGAAATGTTTAGAAAATGCATTTCAAATAGGATAGACCAATCAAATAGGACCAATCAAATAGGATAGACCAATCAAATGGGATAGACCAATCAAATAGGATAGACCAATCAAATGGGATAGACCAATCAAATGGGATGCAATCAAATAGGATAGACCAATCAAATGCGATAGACCAATCAAAAAGGATAGACCAATCAAATCGGATAGACCAATCAAATGGGATAGACCAATCATATGGGACAGACCAATCAAATAGGATAGACCAATCAAATAGGATAGACCAATCAAATGGGATAGACCAATCATATGGGATAGACCAATCAAATAGGATAGACCAATTAAATATGATAGACCAATCAAATGGGATAGACCAATCATATGGGATAGACCAATCAAATAGGATAGACCAATCAGATGAAAAAATTGGCATCAATTCTAATTATTAACACAGTAAAACAATACAAACCCTGATATACAGATACATGTCGTTTTGAAGGGTACATAAAGTACTAGGACATACAGATAATATTTCTGTCAACCTCCTGTGTAACCATAGTGATATACTGTTGTTATGCTCTTCAGCCAAAGTTCTCCCATATTCATTGTATTCAAGTAAATTTTATACTGCAAACACAATATTTCAAAATTATTTCATCTTTTCATTGCATATCAAATTTTAACAACAAGTTTAACAAATCAAACTTGTGTGTGCCTCTTCTGTAAACATTAACCCTGATTTACCAGAATCCTGTATTTAACCAAACATGAAATTATAATTTAAGTCAAATATTACATCTTAGTGAACTGAGCTGGTGGAAACTGAATACCGACAGTTATGTTCCACAGGGTTTAGTTTACACAGATTTTACTATATAAGTTTTATTTTAATAGTGTATGTGTACTGAGTTATTGGAATACATTTGTACATGTATTTTTTTTTAAATTATTAGTTGTTCTTACTAAAAAAATAATAAACATCAGCAAAAACTGCGCATGTTTGTAACAATCTGTAGCATATGAGGAAATGATTGTATACTGTTGGATGTAAAAGCAGAACAAACATTTTTTTTATGTGGTCTTGTTGGTTTTGTCCCTTTGTTGAAGCATGTGTTCTCCGACTCAGTGTCACTGTTCTTTTTCCAAAATTTAAACAAGCAACCAATTTTCTGTGCACAGCACTTACTGTGTAGAACAGCAAGCTAACAATTGACAGAACAGCAGTTAACATGTGGTCAGAATAGCATTATATAAACTCTAAATCAATATCAATTAATAATAGATAATCGATGCAACAGTGTCAGTTTACATATTTTTAATTCTGATTTATCATACATACCAGTAATAAGCTGTGATTGAGTAATATCAGTTGAACTGAATACACTAAAGATAAAGTTTTCCAATCTCTTTTGGATTATATCTTTATGCAACTGGCTCCAATTTTGGATCAGCTATAATAAAAATATACAATGGTAAATTCATTTTAAAAATTTAACGGCATAAGTATTGCCTCCTATCTATGTGTATCAATTTCTGCAGTCTACATCATAGTATGATTTTGCATTGTATAAGCACAACAGTTGTAAACTCAATTTATATATGCTTTTGATATATTAAAAGCTACTTTTTTCAAATTCAAAGGTTTCATTTGCTTTTCCTACAATAAACTGACATATCAAAATCCTTCAAAAGCTAAAGTGTTACACACGAAAATATTAACATTCAAGTTTTATTAATGCAAAATTGAAAAAGTATAAAATTTAAAATATAAAAAAAAAATCAACACTATAAATAAAATTTCAACTATTGGCAGTATATAGCAAACAAAGCAATAAAAGACCGAGAAATTCTTATGAAATCCTCAGGAAAAATGCAATATTAGGGGCCAAGATGCCCATTAAAACTCCCAACCTTGGCATTTTTTGTCCTAACGCCAGTTTTTTGTTTTGTATCGTGTTTAACATCACTTTCGGCATTTTTCAGCCATATCATGGCATCGAGTTTTCATTTGGGAGGAAGCCCGAATACTAGGAGGAAACTTCTGTCGTTCAGTAGGAAAACTGGCAATCCTTGTCAATTAAGATTGGAGTCGAGTGCACCCTGCCAGCAGTGGGAATCAAACCTGCAACATCAGTGTTGTCAGACCATGTGATCAATAGTAGACAAACTATGTTAACCACTCGGCTACCGAGACCCCTCCTAAAATACCAGTTGGATTCTGTACACTGAAGATAACATGTGACAACACACTTAATAAAGCTATGTATCCAGTTGTCTCCATGGCTACTTTTTACAACCTTATAATGTAACTTTTCAAGTCTGCTTATCAGTGCAAGAATATAATTCTGTCTAAAACAATTATCAAAACTTCAACATTGGAATATAAAGTTAATCATAGTTTTCTTTGTAGATGTATAGTATTGAGTGTTCCAAGGCCCCATATTCATGAAAATAGTTTATTTTAAACTGAGTTTTAGCTTATACCAGGTTTAGTTCAACCTTAAATCACAGTTTAATTTAAACAGTATTCAAAAAAAGATATAAACTACATTCAAACAAGGGCATGTTGCTACACGTAGCCGAATGTCCCCCCCGCCACTGCAGTATCAAATTGCCTAAGATGCGTGAGAAAATAAAATGGGAAAAAAAATTGTGATACATTTAGTTTTTGGACAAAATAATAAGCATGTAATATTAGAACTGTTTACATGTATTTGGGAAGAGCTAAGCAGCTACATGGAAAAATATCAGAATTTGAAACTAGCAGAGTGTTGATAAAATTTGCTTTCATTATTGTTTAATATGGCTTAAATGGTCAAAGTTCCATAACTCCTAAAACATATGATAAATCAAAATGGTTGTAGAGTATGCACATCTACACATCACAACAAACAATCCTTTTAAATATCAAAGCAATCTATTTAACGGTTTCAGATATGCATCCACAAGATCTACCATTGCATTATATTGCTGAAATGGTCAAAGTCCCATAACTCCTCTACAAATTTTGATTAATCAAAATGACGGTACAGTATGCACATCTACACATAATAGCAATTAATCCAACCAAATATCAAAGCCATCTGTCAAGTGGTTTCATAGGAGATGTGTCCACAAGATCTCCTATTGTATTATATTGCTCAAACTGTCAAAGTCCCATAACTCCTACAAAATTTGACAAATCAAAATGACGGTATAGTATGCACATCTACCCATGATAACAATTAATACTTCCAAATATCAAAGCAATCCGTCAAGTGCTGCAGTTTCAGAGGAGATGTGTCCACAAGATCTCCATTGTATCAAATTGCTGAAACAGTCAAAGTTCCATAACTCCTACAAAATTTGACAAATCAAAATGACGGTATAGTATGCACATCTACCAATCATAGCAATTTATCCAACCAAATATCAAAGCAATCTGTAAAGCGGTTTCAGAGAAGATTCATCCACAAGATCTACCATTGTATTATATATTACTGAAATGGTCAAAGTCCCATAACTCCTACAAAATTTGACAAATCAAAATTACAAGTATATTATGCACATCTACCCATCATAGCAATTAATCCTACTAAATATCAAAGCAATCCATCAACCGGTTTAAGAGGAGATGTGTCCACAAGATCTACTATTGTATTATTTTGCTGAAATGGTCAAAGTCCAATAACTCCTACCAAATTTTAACAAATCAAAATGACGGTATAGTATGCACATCTACCCATCATAACAAATTCTCCTACCAAATATCAGAGCAATTTGTCCAGAGGTTTCAAAGGAGATGCGTCCACAAGATCTACCTTTGTATTATATTGCTGAACGGTCCCATAAATCCTACAAAATTTGACAAATCAAAATGATGGTATAGTATGCACATCTACCCATCATGACAATTAATCCTTCCAAATATCAAAGCAATCCATCAATTGGTTTCAGAGGAGATGTGTCAACAAAAGTGTGACAGACTGACGGATGCAAGGACACACGGACACAGACCATTACTAGGTCCCTCCATCGCGTTGCACTAGGGGAAAATAAACCTAGTTTCAACTATGATACAAGAATGACACAAAAATATATTGATCCATGATTCTGTTGCCCACTATGATGTCTTTATGAGGTCATATACCAGGCAAAGTTTATTAAAGACAGAAAAACAAGAATAAAAAGGATTAGGTAAAAGATGAATGTAGGTATAAGGAATAAGGGAAACAACTGGTGGTATGAGCACAAATTAAATTTATTGAAATAAGTTGACAAAAAGATACAGTACGCTACTTTAAAATTGAATTTTCTCTATTGTTGTCGGATGTATACAAGTACATTTTGACGCCTATTTATATTTCAAACTTTTACTTACTTAATCAGATTGACACTGATTGTCTTGTAGAATCTTTGCCACATGTGTACAACATCTTGAAGCCTAATTATAACCATTGTCTTGAGGCATTATTCACATGTTTTAAAATCTTTCTATTTACAAAAAAACTCAAAATGCAACAAAATTGTTAAAAAGTCAAATGTCCACAGTAAATGGATACCAATAATATAAAAACTGGAGCCTCTCAACATGCCATCACAGAACAAAATTAAAGATAACACTTAATAGAACCAAAAAAAATAAAATTACAATATATTATTTCACTTCTAAACTTGCAGATATGCAGGTCTGAATTCACCTTTGTTTTAGACAATTAAACTCAGTTTGAATTAAATGCTCTTCATGAATATGAAGAAAAAATAAACTTGGTTTTACGAGTATTTAAATGAAATTTTATTTTAAACACCCATTTTGAATATTGGCATAAAAGTCTACAAGAAAGGGTATTGACCGAAAACTAAGAAAATATCTTTCAATAACAATGTTTTCCCAGATAAGGTGGGGACGTTCCTTAGTACTTAAACGTGAGAAGAAAATCATCAACGATGAAATTAACTCTGCACTAAAAAATGACTGAATTGACTGTTTGCTTTTAGTTATACACATAGTCCACTCCAAATTTTATTATAAATACATGTATAGATATATTTAGATAACGGTTAATGATCCAAAGAAAGAACTTTGATCCTTCTAACCACAGCGCTAATTAAAATTGATTAAATTTTGGGGCTAGTACTTTACAAGTGTCATCTGTAATAAGTTTTATAAAGTAGATCAAAGGGAGATAACTCTTGTCAAAAAATTGCGTTAATTGCATTATTTTTAGTAAAGTAGTTGTAATATTGTAATTACATGATTTTAAAATTAGTTTTGCTATCATTCAGAAAAACTTCAACCAGGCAGTGGATATGTTTTAAATTGCTTTGTGAAAAATACAAACAAAAGAAACAAAAGTATTTGAAAGTGTTAATAATACTAGCAGATAAGAAATAGCTGAAGTACAAGCAAAAATGTAACATAATTATTCGATAAATAAAATTAACATATTTAAAAGTTTCAACATAACATTGAATAAGTTTCAGTTTTCATATTTGAAATATGTTACCTAAATATACCTGTAGTTAAATGTGTAAATCAAAATTCTTTCATCTTCAAAATAGCTGGGGGCCTCGGTGGCCGAGTGGTCAAGGTAGTTCGTCTACTATTGATCACGTGGTCTGTCAACACTGAGATTGCAGGTTCGATTCTCACTGCAGGCAGGGTGTACTTGACTCCAATCTTAATTGACAAGGATTGCCAGTTTTCCTACCGCAGGTCGGTGGCATTAAAACCCATCAAACAAACAAACAATCAAAATAGCTGTGTAACAGTATTTGTACAAGGTCATAATCAAGACCCTAAGTTGAGGTCATTTCATGCTAGAGCTAATATTCGCGCATTTAGTATTGTCTTTTATATCATATCTGCTAGCTCTCTTTAATCTATAAAATAACAGTCACATGTTATAGCAAACCAGGGTTGGACATTCATGGCCATAAATTACATTGAGACATGCAGGCTGTTGACTCCTATTGCAGACTGGCAAAACAATACAGACCAATAAAAACAGTACATGTACATTACAGAAATAGGGGTTGCTGTCTCTTGTTAAATCAATCCTAATTTACAGCCATGGACATCACTGTTCGTTGAATGTTCAACATTTCTTTCCAGTCAAAATTACATTTAATATGTAAGCTTTAATGTCTGTTAAACAAGTAATGTAATAAGAGGAACAGGAAAATCATTAATTTTTTTACTAACTGATAAAGAAATGAAAAATCTTTATTTTTCTACTGAAAATCAGATATGGCCAAAACATTTTGATTCCATTGAAAATGAAATTAGGTCTATACTTGTCCTTTATAACATACTAGAATTGTCCTAATTGGATGTGTTAATTTTTTTAAAGACAATTTTAGATACCTTGAACAAACCAAATGCCCACTCAAAAACAATCAAAGTTATTAGGAATATAGTGGGGGGTGGCCTTAAGCATATAAGCCCAAGTGATGCAAAAAAATGTAGATACCCTTTTGATTCAACCATTCCAATAAGGATGCTGTCATTGTGTCATTGTGTTGTGATAATTCATTTACATAAAAATTAGTAAATACCGGTACTATGTCTGGTTTCAGAGTAGCCAGGTCAAGGAGGAAGAAGACTTCTACTTGAACTTTTTGAGTGGCCACCTGCAACAAATTGAATATTCTGCCCTTCCATTGCACAATACACAAAAACCGTCTTTCCAACTTTTTAAGTGAATCTTTGGCAAAATTCTATATATTCCAGAAGTGGAATAAATGAAATGTGGATATTAAAAAATTCAAAAGACCTGATAGACATCTTGAGGTCTGGATCTCTTTCCCATTGTAACAGCATTAAAACATTTGATTTTTCGACACTCTATACGACCATCCCTCATATGCAGCTTAAAACCAGGCTAAAAGATCTTATAAAACGCTGCTTTTTCAAGAAAAACGGATAGAGACGATATAAATACCTGGTAATTAGTCATGACATATCTTACTTTGTCATCAATGACTCCAAAGCTAATACTAAATATACTGAAGACCAAATCTGTCACATATTAGATTTTCTAATTGACAACATATTCATCATGTTTGGAGGACATGTTTTTCAAGACTTTTGGTATTCCAATGGGTACTAATTGTGCTCCTCTCCTCGCCGACCTGTTTTTGTACTCCTATGAGGCTGAGTTCCTAGAAGGCCTACTGAAGAAGAAAGAAAAGACTCTGGCCCAGACCTTTAATTTCACATTCCGCAATATTGATGATGTTTTGTCCCTCAACAATGCTAAATTTGGTGACTATTTACATTCTATTTACCCTAGCGAGCTTGAAATTAAAGACACCACCAATACACTAAGATCAGCCTCTTACTTAGACCTACTCCTAGAAATAGACTCAGGAAAACTACAAACTAGGCTCTACGACAAGCGTGATGACTTCAACTTTCCTATTGCCAACTTCCCGTTCATCGACAGCAACATTCCAGCAGCTCCAGCGTATGGTGTGTACATTTCACAACTTATACGTTATTCTAGATC